>SZWC01002304.1:150953-153453 GCA_023375785.1 Penium margaritaceum | reverse complement strand
CGCCCCTCGCCTCGTCTTGTCTTCCCTCCTCCCCCACCTATTTTTTCTCCCTCCGTCCTGTCCCATTTTCCTTTCCCTCCTCCTTGCCCTCCTCATTGTCCCCCCTGCTTCCCCTTCTCCCCTTCCGCCTCGCCTCTCGTTGCCCCTCCCATCTTCCCTCCATCCTCCCCCACCCTCCCCCCCTCCTCCCCCCCCCCTTCCCCTCCTCCTTCCCCCGTTCCTCCTCCCCTCGTCTCCCCTTTTGCATCATCCCTCCTCCCTCCTTCCCCCTCCCATCCTTNGGGGGGCCCTGGGGCGGTTGGGACGGAGCACGCCTTAGTCACGTATAGTGCTCGGAAACGGAGTAGGGCTGCCACCTCCGTCGACGCAGATGTCGACGTTTCAGATGCGGCCCAAAGTGGCCGTGCGCTCGTGCGTCGGGCGTTGTTTCCGGATGTCGTCGAGGTGTCATCGCTGGGAGAAGACACCCCTCCTTGGGTGTCCGTTCTGGCCCGCCTTCGTTCTCAACCTGGAGGCGGTGGTGGGTTCGGGCTAGGGCGGGTGCACCTTGGACGGCCCCCGCGGCCTGACACAGCTGGTCCCCTTCTAGGTCCGCGGGGGTGGACCGAGGACCTGCAAGTCGCCCTGAACGCGGCGCACGAGCGCCTTACGCGGGTCGGCTCTGGCAACGACTACATCGGCGAGATGCAGCAGAGTCTAGCCAACTATCTCAGCATCTCGGCATCCGATATGGTGTCGCGGCTAGACGATAGTTTCTGTGATCTCCGGTTGTCTCAGCAGGAAGTACTGCGCATCCATATGGAGTGCTTCGATCACCTCCTGCGCCAGGTGAAGGCAGGGTCCGAGGTCGCTGCAGAGTTGGTCCGCCATCTCCAAGCTGAGGTGCGCGAGGTCCGCGACGCTGCCGCAGCTACGGCTGCCGTGGCACGGCGGGTAGCGGCAGACAAGCAGGAGCAGGAGCACAGGGGTCCCACCACCACTTCTTGGTGGGAGGGTGCCCTCCACCGTCTCTTGTGGCCGTGGCTAGAGGCGGATGGCGACCTCGACTCGGCCGCCTACCGGGGTCGGGCCGCCTCCGCACTCTCGGAGGCTATCCACTCCGCAGTCACGGTTGAACTTCCCGCCATCTCTGCCTCTGTCTCCAAGATTGAAGTGTCTTTGGCGGCGCTCCTCGACCGGGTAACTGACCTGGAGGGTCGAGCCGCTGGTGCTTCTGGCTCGGGCGAGCGCCGCCTTCTTGACTCCCTCCAGGAGGTTAATGCTGCCCTTGGCAGGATCGAGGGGCGACTGGCCACGTTAGAGGCGCAGGGCCGTCAGGTGCCTCCTAGTGGCGAGGGGCTGGCCACGCCGCTGCAGGGGACAGAGCTGCTCGAGCAGGTGCGGCAGTTGCTCCTACAGTACCCGCCGGTATCCCCGCAGCAGTCCCAGCATTCACAGCAGCTGCCCCAGCCGCAGCTGCCACAGCAGCAGCAGCAGCAGCCACAGCGGCAGCAGCCACAACAGCAGCAGCCACAACAGCAGCAGCCTCAGCAGCAGCAGCAGCAGCTCCACCAGCAGCAGCAGTAGCAGCTCCAGCAGCAGCAGCAGCAGCAGCGGCGGCTGCAGCAGCGGCCTTCACAGCAGCAGCAGCAGAGGCAGCAGCAGCAGCCGCGGCAGCAGCAGGCGTCACAGCGGCCTCCAGCGCCGCCCCCGCGACAGCAGCAGCAGGTGCAGCGACCGCTGCAGCAGCAGCCGCCGCCGAAGAAGCAGGTGCCGCCGGTGCAGCAGCAGCAGCGGCGACAGCAGTGGTCTCAGTCTGCAGAGCCCTCGCAGGAGTCCGGTCCATGGCGGGAGCACCCTCTGTCGGCTGCCACGGGGAAGCTCTCCTCGTTGTTGCGACGTCGGTTCCTGTACCCGCGTCAGTTGCGCTTAGTCCACACCCTATGCGCCATGCTTGACAGGGACGTGTCGAACTACACGCTTCCGCCAATGCACGTCCGGGACCCGCTCCCGGGCACCCCGGTGCTCCGTCCGGGTCCACCCCCTTCCCTTCCGCCTCTGGCTAGCCGGTTCGTGACGCCAACAGACCGTGGCTCTCCCGAGGGCTCGCAATGCGTACACTCTGGCCCGCGGCTGCAGCAGATCCCCTCCGGGCACTCTCTACCCCGCTCTTCGGGGCAGGCGGGCGCCGGATGGCCGGTCGCGGGCCAGGGCTCGATCCTCGGTCGCCCACCCCTGTCGGGGAGCGCCAACCAGCCCCCCCAGNGGTGCTCCGTCCGGGTCCACCCCCTTCCCTTCCGCCTCGGGCTAGCCGGTTCGTGACGCCAACAGACCGTGGCTCTCCAGAGGGCTCGCACTGCGTACACTCTGGCCCGCGGCTGCAGCAGATCCCCTCCGGGCACTCTCTACCCCGCTCTTCGGGGCAGGCGGGCGCCGGATGGCCGGTCGCGGGTCAGGGCTCGATCCTCGGTCGCCCACCCCTGTCGGGGAGCGCCAACCAGCCCCCCCAGCCTCTAAGCCG
>SZWC01002304.1:133324-143358 GCA_023375785.1 Penium margaritaceum | reverse complement strand
GTCGTGGCGAGATACATCAGAGAGCCAATGACACGAAGATAGTCGGTCACAACAACTATCTCCCCCAACTGTGAGAGATCAAGTGACTTCAGGAGACACTGTCCTGCAGGCGTCATGGGAGTGGATACTGTGGGAATGGACATGAGGAGCGGAGCGAAGCGCTCCCCCAGGCTACGCACATAGGCAGCCTGATGCACATGTAAGACACGACGAGCACGATCTCGCTCCAACTCCATGCATAGGAAGACACGAGCCGGTCCCAGGTCCTTCATTTTGTATGCCGCTTGGAGCAGCGACTTGGCGGCGGTCACAGCCGCAGGATCGGGTGAAGCAATGAGAAGGTCGTCCACGTACACAAGAATGGCGACGAGTGGTTTGGTGGGCGGCCCTAGAAAGAGCGCTGGATCCACGGTGCTTCTCTTGTAGCCACCCTTTTCAAGCGTGGCCGTGATCTCTTGGTTCTAGCACTGTGGGGACTGTTTGAGGCCATAGAGTGCCTTGCGCAAGCGCCAAACCCGGTTTGTGCCGTCAGAGAAGCCGGGTGGTTGAACCATGTAAATCTCTTCGTCCAACTTGCCATGGAGAAAGACATTGTTGACATCCATCTGTTCCAGCTCCCAGTCATGCTGGGCGAAAAGACTGAGAAGAGCTCTGGTTGTGGTGTAGCGACCGACTAGGGCAAAGGTCTCGTCAAAGTCGACACCAGGGATCTGAGAGAACCCTTTAGCGGTAAGGCGAGCTTTGTATCGTTCAACTGTATTGTCTGGGTTCAGCTTGCGACGATACACCCACTTGGCGGCAACTGCCTTACGACCCGGTGGGAGATCAACGAGCTCATACACACCATGGTTAGATAGTGCATCAAGTTCGGCCTTCATGGCTTGCTCCCACAGTGGTGAGNGAGGCCAGCGGCAGCAAAGCACGAGGCAACATACCCGGCTACAGAAGAGGACACAGCAGAGTGGAATTCCTGTTCGACAAGGGAGTAACCAAGGGCAGTGCCGGGGTGTACAACAGACACTGCGGCAGACAGACCAGAGGTGGTGAGACCAAGGGCACGAAGACCAGGGTCACCAGAGACGACAGGGTGCGACTGAGAGGGAAGAGCGCGTAGACGTCCACCACGCGTGTAGGGGGAGACTGGGGGAATGGACGCAGCACGCGCAGAGGACAATGGGGCAGCAGAACACTGCACGGCAGGAGGAAAGGAGACAAGATGGGGCTCAGAGGAGATAGGGAGAGTCGGTGAGATAGCACCATGGTTGGGGGGAGAGGATGAGCCAGCAGGCGAGGCGGTAGGGGAGCCAGAGGAACCAGAAGACTGACCGGGAGACTGACTAGGAGAGTCCAATGGTGCCATGGAGGGTGATAGCACCGAAGAAGGAGACGTGGACAGAGGGGAGCTCTGCTCGGCAGAGGGGACGACAGAGGGAACGGCGAGATGCACCGAGGGGAGAACAGCAGGCCCAGAGGGCAGAGAGCCACCCCCACCCCGAGGAGGCGGAGAGAGAGACCCACCAAAGTGGGGCAAGTCGCGCTCAAACAAGTGCTCGAAGAAGAGAGCGTCACGCGACTCAACGACACGACAGCGCGATGGGTCCCAGAACCTCCAGGCTTTGGAGAAGGGGGAGACACCAAGAAAGATGCACAGACGACCACGAGGTGACAGCTTACCGTCCCTTTGGTCAGTGGGCACCCAGACAGAGGCGAGACAGCCCCAAACGCGTGCAAGACGAAGGTCCGCACGCTGGCCAGTCCAGCGCGCAAAGGGGGTGACAGTGTGAGGAAGAGGGCCATGGGGAACACGGTTCCAAACCCAGGTCATGTAGGACATGGCCTCAAAGGCAAAGAGGGGTGACTGACCGGACGCAGAGAGCAGGGAACGCACCCCATCGGCAAGGGTGCGGTTCCAGCGCTCAGACACGCCATTTTGCTGGGGGGTGTAGGGAGCAGAGGATTCAATCCGTACACCACGAGACTCAAGAAAGCGAGACGTGGGNACGCGTAAGGGTCGAAGACAGGCACGCTCGGCCTGAGGCAGCCAAGACTCCAAGACCTCGGTGACATCACTTTTGTGGCGCAGGGCAAAGACCCAGCGGTAACGTGAGTAGTCATCAGTGAGGCACAGCACATAACGGCCAAGGCCACCAAGGAAATCCTGGGGCAATGGGCCCATGACATCGGCATGGACCAGGTCAAGAGGGTGAGAGGTGGTGGCGTCAGAGGTGGAGAAGGGGGAGCGGTGCATTTTGCCACTGGCACAGTCCAGACAGGTGGACGGGCAAGTAGGAGAGAAAGTGGCAGGGTCAAGGCCGTGAGCAGGCTGGAGACGAAGGAGTCGCTGGATCGCGGCAGTGTGGATGTGGCAGAGGCGGCGATGCAGGAGGTCAGCATGAGCGGGCGACAACGAGGGCGCGACATGAACAAAGGCAAAGGCAGCGGAAGACGAGGGCAGAGTGAGTGGCACACGGAACAGGCGATCACAGCGCACGCCACGAAGAACAACACGGCCAGAGGAGCGGAGAGAAATGGAGGCAAGGCCGCGGCTGGACGAAAAGTCCATGCCCTGATCATCAAGGGTGGTCACAGAGAGAAGGCTGACTTCGAGGTCAGGGACATACGGAACATCAGGAAGATAGACAGTACCGCCAGGGCCAACAAAGCGGACGACACCAACGCCTTGGACGGGAAGCAGCTGACCGGAGCCTGTGCGCACAGATTTGACAGACTGAACGGGCCCGATGGACACAAAGGAAGAACGGCAGGATGTCATGTGATGTGTGGCCCCAGAATCAATGATCCAGAGGCCAGGGGATGCACGAGTGGAAGGAAGAACCAAGCAGACAGCCACGGTACCACGCGAAGAGGATGAGGGGACATGACCAAGACGGGACGGGAACGTGTGAGACTGCCAATGCTCAATCCAGGAACGATCATCAGGCAGGTCCCCTTGCACACCACCCGAGCCGGAACCACGAAGAGTGATATCCGACTCACAGACAGACACACGTGACTGGCCACTCACACTCTCACCTCCCTGAGAGCGAAGGTGCAAGAAGCTCGGCAAGGCGACGTTCGAGATTACGCTCCTCGTCTCGACGATCAGAGGAACGATCAGAAGACCGGTCAGACGCACGGTCGGAGTAGTGACCATCGTCACGGCTCCAGTGAGGAACGGAGTAGTGTGAGGATGGGGGGCCGTAGTATGGAGGACCAGACGGTGGTGGCACCCAGCTCCAAGGACTGGGCGGCGGTGGCGTCTGCTGGAGAGAGGCAAGGGTAGTTGTCGGGGCTGATGAGGAGGATGTGGACGATGAGACTGCCATGGCAGCAGCAGCTGTGGAAGCTGCTACACCAGTGCGCGCCCAGTGAGCACGCATGGAGGAGGCGAGGCGTGCGTCATCACGAGGGGCAGGACACTTGGGCGCTGAGTGTCCGGTGGCGCCACAATTCCAGCAAGTGACATCAGTTGCTGGAGTGGCTGAGCCTTTGCTGCCACGACCACCCCCACGCCCTTTGCCCCCGCGACCTCCACCCCGACCAGAGCCAGAGCCACTGCCCCCCCGCGGCCAGCGGCCTGTGAGGAGTGGGCAGAGGCCTGAGAAGACGAACCAGCAGGAGGAGCTGTGGTGGGTGCAGATGGTGAGGAGGTAGTGACTGCTGCAATGGCGGCGCGATGCATGCGCTTGTTTTGAAGAGAATTCCACCAGTCAGTGAGTCGGGCAGCATGAAAGTCAAAGAGGGGACCAATCCCTGGTGCGGAGTCAGCTGGGATAGGAGAAGAAGCAAGGCGCTCGAGTTCTGTCTGGGAGACGTGAAGATACAAGTCAGACAGCTCAGGGATAAGACCAACCACAATGGAGAGACATGCAGAGAGAGGACCTGGTGCAGCCTTGCCAAGGTCACGCAGAAGACGCAGACTGTGGGCCCAGTACTCGTCCGCAGTCTCATCCGCTCTCATCTGCAGCGTGTTGAACTGCACAGTGAGAGCACTCTGGGCAGCATGCCCAGTTACAGTTTTGCGGCGGTGAATGAGCGCATATGCACCCACTGGGTCTGCACTGGTGCCTCAAATGGGGTCGACATTGTACGTACCGATGTTGTCAAGAAGACTCTCGGGACCGGCGTTTATAAGTGCCCACACAGCGCGGGCGGCCTCGGCAGGCTGTGGCACGAAGGAGACCTTGGCGGGTGAGTAGTACTCCCACAACAGCTCACCCTGAGCCCACGCGCTGAAGCGCGTCTCCCAGGATGTGAAGGTGAGTTTGGAGGTGAACTGAGGGGGCGGCGTCTGAAAGTCTTTCTGCCGCGCAGGTGGAAGAGTCCGAGCGGTGACTGAGAGTGAAGAGGAAGAGGGGTTGGCGCCGCTGCCAGTAGATGGTGCGGAGGAGCTTGTGGATCCTGACTGATCAGGGGGGATGACTACAGCAAAGGCTGGGACAGCACGGAGACGCTCTAGAACCAATGAAGCCACTGTGGACGCTAACTCATGCTGTGCATCACGCTCTCGCTCTAGCTCATCCTGCGCTTTGCGACGTTCAGCCTGTGCTTCACTAAGGGCGGCTTGGAGAGCCTCCAACTTTTCTTCTGGCCCTGGCATGGTAAAGACAAGCACGAGACGAGGGAAGAAATGTCAACTCAGGTGAGGAGAGAGGGAAAGGAAGAATGATGGGCTCACCGAGCTAGTGACGGGGCAGCAGGGCGAAGAGAGGAGACACCACTGCCGCTGCTGAAGAGAAGAGGATGGCCACCCAACCTGCGACTGCCACGGTCAGGCAGAGAAGACCAGTGACAGACGCCCCAGCCACTGCTGCAGATGCAGATGCAATCAGCACCCCTGAGGCAACGTGTGGAGTGAGCTCCCTGTGAGCACCAGTGGGAGTCAGGACAGCTGATGCTGTAGAGGCCCGGATGGAGCTGACAGCTGCTGAGGTGGAGTCGGCGGCTGAGGAGGCAGCGGTTGCAACGGCGGCTGCAGCTGATGTAACCTGGGTAGCGATGTTTACTGCTGCAGCGGCAAGAAGCGTCAAGGAGACTGCAGCATGTGCATAGGCGTCTGTTGCACGACCAACATCCTTCTGTGTAGGGGCCCTGCACGCGCGGGCGGTGGCAGCAAAGGTAGCTGCAGCACCTGTTGCTGCATCGAGAAAAGTCCCTGCCAAACTAATGGAATCATTGTGAACAGGGAGAGCAGGGACGACACCTGGGACCTCGGGTGGAGGCGATGGTGCAGCAGCAGTTGGTGCAGCGGTCGATGGGCCGAGAACAGTGTGGGATGTGGAAGAGGCGGTGGTTGACTGGGTACCCTCAGGTGGTTGCATCGTGGTGTGACGAGGTGGCGACGGCAGTAAGTCGTCCGAAGTGTAGACTTGCCTGTCGATCTCCTCCTCGCGTGCTGCGGCCTCTCGTTCCACGTCCTCTCGCCAGTAGGCGGGGTCAAGCATACAATACCAGAGTGGAGTGTCGTAGTCTGGTGGTGGGGGAGGGTCGTAGTCTCTTGTGTCCTCCCACCCGCCGTCAGTGTGATATGCAGCGGTCCGTGGGGAGTCAAGCTGCGGTGACTCCAGGACTGCGACTGTGGAGGCAAGAAGAATGTCTGGGAATTGCAAGAGTGTCCAGCGGAGTGCACGGAGATATCCGGGGTGTGATAGAATCCGGAGTGTGTGGAGATGCCACTGTGGGGTGCACGGAGAGGCCCCGGTGCACGAGGATGCCCGAGGTGTGCACGGAGGTGCCCGCGGTCCACAGATATGCCTGGGGTGTGTGCGGAGATGCCCGCGGTGCACAGAGATGCCCGGGGTGCGTGGAACTGCCGGCGGGGTGCACTGAGAGGTCCGGAGTGTGTGGAGATGCAACTATGGGGTGCACGGAGAGACCCCGGTGCACGAAGATGCCCGGAGTGTGCACAGAGATGCCCGGAGGGTGCACTGAGATGTGCGGAGATGCCCGCGGTGCACAGAGGTGCTCGGGAATGCAGCGATGCACAGAGGTGCCTGGCGTGCGTGGGGCTGCCGGCGGAGTGCACCGAGAGGCTCGGGCGCACGGAGATGGCTGAAGTGCACGGAGATACTCGAGATCCAAGGTGATGTCCGGGTACGTGGAGATGCCATGGCGAGGTGCACGAAGAGATCCGGGTGCACAACGATGCCCGGAGTGTGCACTTAGATGTGCGGAGATGCCCGCGGTGCACAGCGGTGCCCGGGAATGCAGCGATGCACAGAGATGCCTGGGGTGCGTGGAGCTGCGGATAGAGTGCACCGAGAGGCCCGGGTGCACGAAGATGACTGAAGTGCACGGAGATGCTCGGGGTCTACGGTGATGTCCGGGCGAGTGGAGAGGTGGCCAAGAGAGCCACGGGACCCACGAATGCCTAGGAACGTGAAGTCATGGGCGAGAGCCGCCCCTTGCTCTGATGCCAGTAGTTGCTAGGAAGTTACTAGCTGACCCAGGTGTGTGGGTATGACATGCAACAAGCACCACCGTGGGAGAGACGCCATGGATGCGGCAACTTGTTTGCATAGCTCAAGCTAAATAGAGTAAGTGAGTGTGGGGGGAGCGAGCGACACAAGGACCGGTGAGCGCTCATCCACCACGAGTGACGAGCTCGGGTGGGTGAGTGCCGCCACCCGGGGGTCGAGCCTGACCACTCGGAATTAACCGAGGGCGGCTACTCACCGATGCATGGCCGAAACCAGCACGGTGGCCCCCTAAGGATCAGCACCCGCGTAAAAGCAGCTCCCCCACATCATGCAAAACAAGATAACATGATGCAGGGCACGGCAGTAAGAATGTACGAGCCCTAGCATCTACCGCATCAAAAGGTCATGAAGAGTCGTGCAAGAGTCATGTGAGTGCCAGAGAGCACCCCTGGGTCCAGCAGTAGCTCGGGAGCGTCCACGGCTTCAGCCAGCACAGAGGCACTGGCCATCTCCTCAGATGATCCCATTGTCACTTTAATCTGTACATGCATGTGTGCACATTGTGGGAGGCAAGAGGGCACAGAGTTGTGAGTGGCCAACGAACTTCAACACTCCCCCATGACCCGCAGANAAACAAGATAACATGATGCAGGGCACGGCAGTAAGAATGTACGAGCCCTAGCATCTACCGCATCAAAAGGTCATGAAGAGTCGTGCAAGAGTCATGTGAGTGCCAGAGAGCACCCCTGGGTCCAGCAGTAGCTCGGGAGCGTCCACGGCTTCAGCCAGCACAGAGGCACTGGCCATCTCCTCAGATGATCCCATTGTCACTTTAATCTGTACATGCATGTGTGCACATTGTGGGAGGCAAGAGGGCACAGAGTTGTGAGTGGCCAACGAACTTCAACAGTCTTATTGTCTTGGTGGACTGCATGATTCTAAGGCAAGTTACCGCATCCATGGCGTGCCTCATGCACCATGTCTTGCTTCTCTCACTCGCCCCACCACATGCTACCACACCGCTCGTCGATCCTGGTCCCTGAGCTTCCGCGGCCCACATTTCTCATGGCCCATGCATCTCCGTAGCGGACGTTCTTCGCCGCTGGCCGTCTCTTCGGCCTGAAGCAACAGCACTGTTAGACGCTGCTGCCCTCATTGCCTGGCAGCCCGTTGCAGCCGTTCTTGCTGCTCTACTCGGCTGCCCTCGACTCTTCGAGACCATCGGGTACTTTCTCGCCCGCCAGCCCGTTCTTCGCGGCCCGCGCTGCCCTGAGCTGCCTGCCAGCTCCCGGTCCCTGACCTCTCTCGCAGCTGCCCTCAGTCCCTCTCTGTTCTCAGCAGCCCCTCTCGGCTGCACGCGGCTTCCCTCGGGTTCCCCGTCACTCTCGGGTGCCCCTCTCGCCTCTCTCGGGTTCTTCACGACTCTCCGTCGCTCCACAACTGCTCTCAGGTGCTACCCACCCTCTGTTGTTCTCTAGGCTGCTCTCTCAGCCGTCTCTCCTCTCTCCATTGTTGCCTGCAATTGCTCTCGGCCTCTTGAGACAGCACTCCCGCATCTCTAAGCTCCATGGGCAACCCCGCGTACCCTCGTGGCTCTTTTTGCTTCACCTTGCATCTTAGCACACCACTCTGTACCCTTGCACAATCCCTTTCGTCTCCACAGTCGCCATCCTGGATTCACCGCCGCTTGACGGACCCCCCAACGAGGAGCTTGACTCCCCTCGGACTGCTGCACGTCACGCTGACGACGGGTGGGAGGACCCAAGGGACTACGACCCCCCGTCACCACCAGACTACGACACACCCCTCTGGTTTTGCATGCTCGACGCAGACTACTGGCGAGGAGATTTAGAGAGGGAAGCCGCTGAGCGCGAGGAGGAAATCAACCGTCAGGTGTTCACAGCCGACGATCTGCCACAATCTCCTCCTCGCCGTCCAACAATGCAACCCGCACCCGGCATCCCACCTTTTACATTTGCGTCTACTACCAACACCACTGCGGGCCCATCTCCCGCTACCGCCACCTCTGCTGAGCCGTCTCCAACCCCAGAGGTCCCAGGCGTCATCCTTGTGCTTCCTGTGCACACAGACTCCATCGGTTTGGCCGGAGCCGTGCTTGACGCAGCAGCAGGGGTGGCTGTAACCTTTGCCGCTACTGCCCGTGCTTGCAGGGCGCCCACTCAGACGGCCGTGGGGCGTGCAACAGACGCATACGCCCACGCAACAGCCTCACTCACACTGCTTGCAGCAGCGGCGGCCAACATTGCCACTCAAGTCACTGTAGCAGTAGCTTCTGTCGCAACCGCAGCCTCATCTGCAGCTGATGCTATTGCAGCCGCTGTTGGCTCCATCCGCGCCTCCACTGCATCTGCTGTTCTGACTCCCACAGGTTCTCCACGGGAGCTCACTCCACACGTCACCACAGGAGTGCTCGTTGCTTCAGCGTCTGCAGCAGTGGCCGGAGCCACGGTCACCGGCCTTCTGTGCCTGACCGTGGCGGTCGCAGGGTGGGTGACAGTGCTTTCCTCCTCAGCAGCAGCCGTGGTGGCCCCTCTCTTCGCTCTGCTGCCACGTCACTAGATCGGTGAGATTCTCCCTCACTCTGACTGCTCTCTCATCTCACTCCCTCTCTTCTCTTGTCTAAGTTCTATCCTCCCTCCTGATGCTCTAGTGCTCCCATCATGCCAGGACAAGAAGATAAGCTAGAGGCCCTTCAGGCCGACCTTAGTGAGGCCCAAGCTGAGCGCCGAAAGGCGCTAGATGAACTTGATCGTGAGCGCGATGCTCAGCAGGAATTAGCCGCCTCAGTAGCTGCACTGGTGTTCGAGCGTCTCCGCTCTATCCCAGCCTTTGCTGCATCCATTCCTACTGACAAGGCAGGGTCTACAAGTTTGTCAGCACCGTCAGGGAGTGGGGCAGCCAACTCCTCCTCTTCCTCTCCCTCTACTGGAGCAGTCTCCGCTGGTGCTCCCCCACCAGCACGCCAAAAGGATTTTGAGACGCCGCCGCCCCACTTCACCTAAAAGCTCACCTTCACTTCCTGGGAGACACGCTTCAGTTCGTGGGCTCAGGGTGAACTACTGTGGGAATACTACTCACCCGCAAAGCCGCCGTTTGTCCCCCAGCCAGCGGAGGCGGCCCGTGCTGTCCGGGCACTCATCAACGACGGTCCCGAGAACCTCCTGGATGACATCGGTACGTACAATGCCAATCCCATCCGAGGCACTACTGCTGATCCTGTGGGTGCTTATGCACTCATTCGCCGTCGGAAGACCATCACTGGACACGCTGCTCAGAGTGCTCTCAACGTGCAGTTCAACACTCTGCAGATGCGGGCTGACGAGACCGTAGATGAGTATTGGGCGCGCATCTTGCGCCTACTGAGGGACCTGGGCAAAGCTGCCCCAGGTCCTCTCTCTGCCTGCCTCTCTATTGTTGCCGGCCTCATCCCTGAGCTGTCTGATCTCTATCTTCATGTCTCCCAGGCAGAGCTAGAGCGTCTTGCCTCTGCACCTGTTCCTGCCGATGCCCCACCGGGCATTGGCCCATTGTTTGACTTTACTGCTGCACGTCTCACTGACTGGTGGAACTCCCTCCAAAACAAACGCATGCATC
>SZWC01002304.1:94508-133149 GCA_023375785.1 Penium margaritaceum | reverse complement strand
AGAGCTAGAGCGTCTTGCCTCTGCACCTGTTCCTGCCGATGCCCCACCGGGCATTGGCCCATTGTTTGACTTTACTGCTGCACGTCTCACTGACTGGTGGAACTCCCTCCAAAACAAACGCATGCATCGCGCCGCCATTGCAGCAGTCACTACATCCTCACCCCCTTCCTCCACTGCAGCCTCTTCTGCTGCCTCCTCCTCTCAGGCTTCTGTGCACTCTACCCAGGGTGCCTCTCGTCACGAGGGTGGAAGCTCTGGCTCCGGCCGAGGCGGCGGTCGTGGGGGCCGAGGGCGTGGGGGTGGACGTGGTGGCAAGAACTCTACCTCACCTGCTGCCGATGTCACCTGCTGGAACTGCGGTACTACCGGGCACTCTGCGCCCAAGTGTCTGGCCCCACGTGACGATGTGCATCTTGCCTCCGCCATGCGTGCCCACTGGGCGCGCACCGGCGTCACAGCCTCCTCCGCTGCTGCCGCAGCGACTGTCTCATCTTCTTCCTCATCCCCATCTGCCTCAGCCCTCACTACCACACTCGCCCCTCTTCAACAGACACCGGCCGCCTCCAGCCCCATGGGCTGGGTGCCACCACCATCCGGGCCCTACTACGGGCCACCGTCTTCCCACTATTTTGTCCCTCACTGGGCTCGTGATGACGGCCATTACTCTGATCGCTCCTCTGATGGTTCCTCTGAGCGCCCCTCTGACCGCCGCGACGAGGAGCGCACCCTTGAGCCCCGCATGGCCGAGCTGCTTCATCTTTGCACTCAGGGAGGTGAGAGTGTGGGTGGCCAACCCCTTGCGTTGTCCTGTGCATCTGATGTTACCCTGCGTGGCTCTCCCTTTGGTGGTGTGCAAGGGGATATGCCTGAAGATTGTGCTTGGATTGAGGAATGGCAGTCTCACATGTACCCCTCACGCCTTGGTCATACATGTTCTCCCTCTCTCCGTGGCACTGTTGCTGTCTGTCTGGTTCTGCCCTCCACTCGTACATCATCTTGCCTCTGGATCATTGATTCGGGGGCCACCCATCACATGACCTCCTGTCGCTCCTCCTTCGTATCCCTCGGGCCCGTTCAGTCTGTACGCTCTGTCAAAACTGGCTCAGGCCAGCTTCTTCCCGTCCAAGCTGTTGGTGTCGTCCGTTTCGCTGGTCCCGGGGGCATTGTGTACCTCCCTGACGTTTTGTACGTTCCCGACCTCGAGGTCAGTCTTCTCTCAGTGACCACCCTTGACGACCAGGGCATGGACTTCTCGTCCAGCCGCGGTCTTGCCTCCATCTCTCTCCGGTCCTCAGGTCGTGTTGTTCAGCGTGGCATTCGCTGTGATCGTTTATTCCGTGTTCCTCTCACATTGCCCTCACCTTCCGCTGCCTCTGCATTTGTGCACGTCGCCCCCTCTCTGTCTCCTGACCATGCTGATCTTCTACATCGTCGTCTCTGTCACATTCACACCGCCGCGATCCAGCGCCTTCTTCGCCTCCAGCCTGCACATGGCCTTAACCCTGCCACGTTTTCCCCTCCGTGCACGTCCACCTGTCTTGACTGCACCGCGGGCAAAATGCACCGCTCTCCTTTCTCAACCTCTGAGTCCACTACCTCGCAACCTCTTGACCTGGTGCATGCCGACGTCATGGGGCCCTTGCCCCAGGATTTCCTGGGTGGCATTGGTCGGTACGTCCTGTGTCTTACTAACGACTTCTCTCGTTACTGCTGGGTCTTTGCCCTGCAGCACAAAAGTGATGTTGCTGACGTCATTGAGTCCTGGCTCTCTCAGGCTGAACGCGCATGTCAGCGCTCCCTGCGTGTTTTCCGCAGTGATCGTGGCGGTGAATTCTATGGTCCAACATCCCACTTTCTTGAGTCTCGCGGAGTCCGGCTTGAGTCCACCGCTCCCTACACTCCCCAACAAAATGGGGTGTCTGAGCGCTAGAACCGCACCCTTGCTGATGGTGTTCGTTCCCTGCTCTCTGCTTCTGGGCAGTCTCCTCTCTTTTCCTTCGAAGCCATGTCCTGCATGACATGGGTCTGGAACCGCATCCCGCATGGACCCCTCCCTCGCACTATCACTCCCTTCGAGCGATGGACAGGTCGCCGTGCTGACCTTCGGCTTGCCCGCGTTTGGGGCTGCCTTGCCTCCGTCTGGGTGCCCTCCGACCAACGCGATGGCAAGCAGTCCCCGCGTGGTCGACTTTGCATCTTTCTGGGCATCTCTCCCTTCTCCAAAGCATGGCGCTTTTGGGATCCTTCCCGCTGTCGTGTCGTTGAATCTCATGACGCCCTGTTCTTTGAGCATCTGTTTGAAGGTGACGCTCCCCGCTTCAGTGGGTCCCTCGCTCCGCCTCTTCGGGCTGGGGGTGGCTCTCTGCTCGCCGGGCCAACTCTTCCTCCCTCGGTACGTCCCTCGGTTCCCCCTGTCTCACCTTCTGCTCATCCGGGCTCACCATTGCCTACGTCCCTCTCCCCGGCTTCCTCACCCGTCTCGGGTCCCTTGGTCTCGCCCAGCACCTCCATCTCTCCTACCCGCTCCCCTGCTGGCTCCTCCTCTTCCCCCACTCTTGGTGCAGTCTCTGAGCCTCTTGTTGCCTCGGAGCCTCCTGTTGTCTCGGAGCCTCCTGTTGCCTCGGAGGTCCCTCTTGTCTCGTCCTCTCCCTCCGGCTCGCCTTGCTCCGTTGCGCCCTCCTCCTCTGCGCGCCCCCCGTCTGTTCCCCCAGTCTCACCCTACACTCGCGGTGGTCGCCTCCGGGCTCTTCCCTCTCAGTCTCACCCGGTCGTCTCTGGTGACCCTGGCCTTCGTGCCGTTGGTCTCACTGCCTCTGGTCTGTCTGCAGCCTCTTCTGTTGTCCATCCCAGCACCGCACTTGGCTACTCTCTTGTCGAACAAGAGTTCCACTCCGCGATGACCTCATCTGTTATCGGGTATGTAGCCTCGTGTTTTGCGACCGCCGGCCTCTCACCTCTCTCTCCCAAACCACAGACTGTTCATGCCGCCCGTAGTGCCACTGACTCCCTGTTGTGGGAGCAGGCCATGAAGGCCGAACTTGATGCACTATCTGATCATGGCGTGTATGAGCTTGTTGATCTCCCACCCGGTCGCAAGCCAGTTGCTGCCAAGTGGGTGTACCGTCGCAAACTGAATCCAGACAACACAGTTGAGAGATACAAGGCTCGTCTCACGGCCAAGGGGTTCTCTCAAATCCCAGGAGTGGACTTTGATGAGACCTTTGCCCCGGTCGGCCGCTATACCACGGCCAGAGCCCTACTCAGCCTAGTCGCACAGCATGACTGGGAACTTGAGCAGATGGATGTCAACAACGCCTTCCTTCATGGCAAGCTCGATGAAGAGATCTACATGGTTCAACCACCAGGCTTCTCTCATGGCACGAACCGGGTTTGGCGTTTGCGCAAGGCCCTCTATGGTCTCAAGCAGTCTCCACGGTATTGGGATCAAGAGATTACAGCCACTCTTGAAAAGGGAGGGTACAAACGGAGTACAGTTGATCCAGCCCTCTTTCTCGGGCCCCCCACCAAACCACTTGTCGCCGTTCTTGTGTATGTGGATGACCTCCTCATTGCCTCTCCCGATGCCGCATCTGTGACTGCGGCCAAATCCCTACTGCAAGCGGCATACAAGATGAAAGATCTTGGTCCAGCCGGTGTCTTTCTAGGGATGGAGTTGGAGCGTGACCGTGCACGACGGGTCTTGCATGTGCATGAGGCTGCATATGTACGTAGCCTGGGGGAGCGCTTTGTGCCACTCCTTACCTCCATTCCCACGACGTCCACTCCCATGACGCCTGCCGGGCAGTCTCTCCTGAAGTCGCTTGATCTCACCAAACTGGGGGAGGCAGTGGATACCATCTACTATCTCCGAGTCATTGGTTCCCTAATGTATCTCGCCACGACTACACGTGCAGATGTTGCCTTTGCTGTGAACTTCTTGTCACAGTTCTCTCAGTGCCCCCGGGAGCGACACCTCAAGGCATCTCTGCGAGTGGTGCGTTACGCTCTCTCCACCCTCCATGTCGGACTGCTTTTTCGTGCACAGCCCTCAGTCGTAGTGGATGGTTTCACGGACAGTGATTGGGCGCATGACTCTGACGCTGGCAGCCGCACGGGATACATCTTTTTGATCGGGGGCACTGCAGTTTCCTGGAAGAGTGGAAAGCAAGGGTGTGTGGCACGCAGCACTGCTGAGGCTGAGTATGTCGCTTTGGGTGCAGGCACCTGTGAAGCTGTCTGGCTGTGTCGCCTGCTGCAACAGTTACGTGTTCCCATCCGCTGCATCACTCTGCGCTGCGATAACCAAAGCACGAAGGCTATTGCAGAAAATAGTGGCATGCATCATTCACGCACCAAACACATCAATATGGAGCATCATTTTGTTTGTGAGTGTATTGCTGCTGGCATCGTCCAGGTCGCTTGGGTGGACACACGGTCTCAAAGAGCTGACTTTCTCACCAAGGCCCTCAATCGCAATGTCTTCAAAAGTGCTGTTCACTCTGTGGGTCTCATCAGTCCTCATGAACCAGGTTGACTGCTCGTGTTCTCTCTCTCTCTTATTCTCTGTGATGACCACTCGTGACTATCCTCTGTGTGTGTGGGGGTTGCTTGTCTGCGGGTCATGGGGGAGTGTTGAAGTCCGTTGGCCACTCATAACTCTATGCCCTCTTGTCTCCCACATTCTCCACACACTCATGTACAGATTAAATGAGAATGATACTGCCTGGGGAGATGGCTGACGTGATCATCCTGACTGGAGCCGTCAACGCCCTCAAGCTGTTGCTGGACCCAGGGGCACTGTCTAGCACCAATGTTACCATTGCATGACTCTACATGATTCTCTATGACTCTCTGTGTGATGCGGTAGATGCTAGGGCCGTACACTCTCTTTGCCGTGCCCTGCATCACTTTTATCTTGCCTTACATGTGATGGGGGAGCTGCATATTTCCCGGGTGCTGATCCTTAGGGGGCCACCATGCCGGTCTTGACCGTGCGTTGGTGAGTAGCCGCCCTCGGTTATTCCGAGAGGTCAGGCTCGACCCCCGGGTGGCGGCACTTGTCCACTCGAGCTCGACGCTCGTGGTGAGCAAGTGCTCACCGGTACTTCTCGCTCTCGCTCCCCCCTTGTTTTATTGTCTTGGTGGACTACACGATTCTAAGGCAAGTTACCGCATCCATGGCGTGCCTCATGCACCATGTCTTGCTTCTCTCACTCGCGTCACCACATGCGGTCTGATCAAGCAACTTCCTAGCAATTACAACTGTGTGGGCTTGCTAGGTCATTTTGCTCGCTGCGAGTCCATGCTCACCGGTTGTCTCGCTCGCTTCCCCCTCACTTCTTGTCTTGGTTCTTCACCGGAGCTGTTAAGACAAGTGTTCTCTGCATCCATGGCGTTTCGTGTGCTTCCTCGTGCCTTGTTGCTACTTCACACACACGTGCCTTAGGAAGTTGCCAAGTAACTAGTGGTATCACAATGAACTGCTCGTCGATCATGGCCCTCGGAAACCGCTCGCCAATGGCTCGGTGCCCCACGCGGGCTCTTGCCGTTCTCGCCTCGTGCCGCCACAGACCCTCTCTTAGCAACGTATCTTCGCCGCTCGCCGCATCTTCGGCACATGGCAGCAGCACCTAGAGGTGTTGTTGCAGTCTGCACCTGTTTCGTGACTCTCGCGCGGCAACCCCATCTTGCGATCGCCCACACCCGCGGGCGGTCGTGCGTGTACCTCCCTCTCTGCACGACATTCAGTGTTCACAATAGTCTGCCGCTCTCCTACAGTGGGCCCAGCCTCCTTCCCTTGGTGGCTTACCCCACTGCAACGCTCTTCGTGCACTCGGCCCCACTATTGTGTGTCGGGAGACCCTCGCTGCCCTCTCTCTTAAACGGTCCTCCGTCGCTGCGGTCTGTCATCACTGCGCTTGGAGCACTCTGCTCCCTTCAGCCCTGCTTACCTGCGGTGACCTGCAGCTCCATGACGCACCAGGCCCCGTACATCTTTTGCTCACAACACCCAGCGGTAGGCGCACATGTTGGCTGCTTCTGTAGCCACAATAGCAGTCACACTAGATTCATAGTCCATTGACGGCCCTCCAGACGAGGAGCTTTACTCCCCTCGTATGGCTGCACGCTACGCTGGCCACGGGTGAGAGGACCCTTTTCTCTTCGACCCTCCTTCACCCCCAGACAACGACACACCTTTGTGGTTCCTCATGCTCGACACCTCCCACTGGTGCGAGGGACTTGTTAAACTGGACGAGAGGGAGACGGCTCAGCGTGAAGAGATCAATCGGCAGCTTTACACGGCAGACGACCTGCCTCCATCGCCACCCGATCCCTCAAACATGCGACCTCCTCACAACCCACAGTCGTCCAACACTGCAGTTGCTCCCCATCCCACATCTACTTCATCTCCCACAGCAGCCGCATCAGTTGGGCCGTCGCCAATTTCAGAGGTACCTGGGGTGATCCCCGCCCTCCCATCTCACACTGACTCAATTGGCCTAGCGGGCGCCATTCTTGACGCAGCTGCAGGAGCCGCAGCAACCTTTGCTGCCACTACACGCGCGTGTAGAGCTCCAACGCAAACAGCGATGGGCCGTGCCGCTGACGCCTACGCGCACACAGCACCATCTCTCACACTGCTCGCAGCCTCTCTCACACTGCTCGCAGCCGTAGCCACTAACATTGTCACCCAGGTCACAGCAGTAGCATCCTCCATTGCCACTGCCGCATCATCCGCCACAGACTCAACTGCAGCCGCCGTCGGCTCCATTCGCGCTTCCACATCAGCTACAGTCCTGATCCCCACCAGTGCCCCTCGGGAGCTCACACCTCACGTCACCACAGGGGTCCTTGTTGCATCAGTGTCAGCGGCGGTGGTTGGAGCTATAGTTACAGGCCTTTTCTGCCTCACCATGGCAGTCGCAGGGTGGATTGCTGTCCTCTTCTCGTCAGCTGCTGCAGTGGTGGCTCCTCTCTTCCCACTGCTGTCTCGCCACAGTTCGGTGAGAAACCTCATCACTTTCATTTCCTAGCCATTCTTCATCCCATTCCCTCTGTGTGCTCACTCGCACAATGCCAGAACCAGAGGAGACAATAGAGGCTCTTCAACCTGCCCTTAGTGAGGCCTAAGCGGCCCGTCGCAAAGCAGAGGATGCCATGCAACAGAATCGTGAGGCACGGTATGATTTAGCCGCCATGGTAGCAGCGTTACTCATAGAGTGTCTACGGGCTGTCCCAGGCCTTGCCGCTGTTCTCCCTGCTGATGACACTGCATCTGCTCACTCCTATGTGCCTTCGAGTGGTGGTGTCCTCAACTCTTCTTCCCCTGCTCTCTCAGCAGCCACTCTTGCTCGGGTCCTTCTCCATGCACGGCAGAAGGATTTCGAGACACCACCACCGCAGTTTACCTCCAAACTTACTTTCACCTCATGGGAAACGCGCTTCAGAGCGTGGGCCGAAGGGGAACTGCTGTGGGAGTACTACTTCTCTCCAAAGCCGCCCTTTTTGCCACAGTCAGCAGAGGCGGTCCGGGCCGTTCACGCTCTCATCAATGCGGGACCCAAAAGCCTTCTTGATGACATTGGTACGTACAATGCAGATCCAACACGAGGCACACCTGCTGACCTTGTCAGTGCCTACGCCTTCATTTGTCACCGCAATATAGTCACTGGGCATGCAGCCTAGAGTGCTCGGACGGTACAGTTCAACACACTACAGATACGGGCTCATGAGACAGCGGACGAGTATTGTGCGCGTAGTCTGTGCTTACTGCACGACGTGGGCAAGGCTGCTCCTGGTCCCCTGTCTGCCTGTTTTTCCATTGTTACGGGTCTCATCCTTGAGCTCTCAGATCTGTATCTTCACGTCTCCTAGGTAGAGCTCGAGCGTCTTGCTTATGCTCCACTTCCTACGGACACTCCGCCAGGGATTTGACCCCTCTATGATTTCACTGCTGCATGACTTATAGATGGGTGGAACAGTCTGTTGAACAAGCGCATGTATCGTGCTACCCTCGCTACAGTTACAACTTCCTCGTCCTCTCCTATAGCTGCCGCCACCTCACCCTTAGTTTCCCCTTCTCCTACGGCAGCTCTCTCCATTCAGGCTGCTTCTAGGGGCCGGGGTGGTGGCTCCAATCGTGGGGGTGGTCGTGGTGGTGGGAAAGGGTGTTGGGGTTACCATGGTGCCAAGCCATCCTTCAGGGCCACCACCAGCACCGATGCCACCTGCTAGAACTGTGGCGCCTCTGGCCATTCTGCGCCCAAATGTCCTACGCCACGTGATGATGTCCGTCTGGCCTCCTCCATGCGCGCCCATTGGGTGCGCACATGCGTCACCTCCTCCTCAGCAGCAGCAGCGGTCATGGTTGCATCTCCATCACCTTCTTCTTCGGCCTACTCTCTCACCACCACCTCTACTCCCCTCCAGCCGTCGCCTTCAATAACCAGTCCTTGGGGCTGGATCCCGCCCCCGACCGGTCCCTCCTACTATGGTCCTTCGTCCTCACACTACGCCGTATCCTCCTGGACGCGTGACGACGGCCATATCTCTGACCGCTCCTCTGATCGCTCTTCCGATCGCTCCTCTGACTGTCGTGACGAGGAGCGTGTTCTTGAGCGGCGCCTGGCGGAGCTCCTCCACCTTCGCTCTCAGGGAGGTAAGAGTGTGAGTAGCCCATGACGTGTGTCTGTCTGTGAGTGTGACGCCACCCTTCGTGGTGTAGCGTCTTGGGGTGTTCAGGGGGTCCTGCCTGATGCATGTGATTGGATTGAGGACTGGCAGTCTCACACGTTCCCCACTCGTCTTGATGCCCCCTCCTCTCTTTCTCTTCGTGGCACTGTCACTGTCTGTCCCGTCCTCCCCACCACTCGTGTGACTCCCGGTCTCTGGATTATTGATTCCGGGGCCACTCATCACATGACTTCCTCTCCCTCCTCCTTGGTCTCCATTGGCCCTGTCGACTCTGTTCCTTCTGTGCGCACTGGCTCTGGCCAACTCCTCCCCGTGCACGGTGTTCGTGTCGTTCGTTTCGTTGGTCCTGGAGGCACCGTCTATCTCCCTGACTTGCTATACGTCCCACATCTTGAGGTCAGCCTGCTCTCTGTGTGCACCCTTGACGACCAAGGCATGGACTTCTCGTCCAGCCGTGGCCTTGCCTCGATTTCTCTCCGCTCATCCAGCCGTGGTGTTCTGCACGGAGTGCGCTCTGATCGTCTGTTTTGTGTTCCTCTTTCCCTGCCCTCGTCTTGTGCTACCTCTGCTCTTGTTCACGTGGCACCCTCCTTGTCTCCCGTTCACGTTGACCTCTTGCATCGTTAGCTCTACCACATTCACAGTGCTGCTATCTAGCGCCTCCTCCGCCTTCAGCCTGCTGCGGGCCTAGACCCCGCCACCTTTGCACCTCCCTGCTCCTCGAGCTGTCTTGACTGTGCCAGTAGCAAGATGCACCGCTCTCCGTTCTCCACGTTTGGGTCCAGGTCCTCTCACCCTCCTGAACTTGTCCATGTCAATTTCATGGGTCTTTAGCCTCATGAATTCCTTGGTGGTCTTGGTCGCTATGTTCTCTGCTTGACGGATGACTTGTCCCGGTACCGTTGGGTCTGTGCCCTTCGTCACAAAAGTGATGTCACTGATGTCCTCAAAGCGTGGCTTCCTCAGGCCGAATAGGCTTGTCTTCGTTCCGTGTGTGTTTTGTAGTGATAGAGTTGGTGAGTTCTTTGGTCCCACCTCTCGCTTCCTTGAGTTGCGTGGTATTCGTCTTGAGTCGACTGTCCCCTGCACTCCGCTACAAGACAACGTGCCTGAACGCTGGAATTGCACGCTTGCTGATGGCATGCGTGCATTTCTCTCCGCCTTCGGTCAATCCTCGCTGTTCACCTTTGAGGCCATATCTTACATGACGTGGGTCTAGAACCGGGTTCCTCATGGCCCTCTTCCTCACACCGTCACCCCAGTCGAGCACTGGACAGGTCAGCGGGCCGACCTCCGCCTTTCTCGTGTGTGGGGGTGTCTTGCCTAAGTCTGGCTCCCCGCCGACCAACGGGCTAGTAAGTTGTCTCCCCGAGGTCGCCTGTGTGTCTTGCTTGGTGTTTCTTCCTTCTCCAAAGCGTGGCATTTTTGGGATCCCTCCCGCAGTCGTGTCATTGAGTCCCGTGACGCACTATTCTTTGAGCACTTGTTTGAACGTGACGCTCCTCGCTTCGACGGGTCCCTCTCTCCACCTTCTCGGGGTGGGGGGTAGCTCTCCCCCCTCTGGGGTGTCTGATCTCCTCTCCGTGCGTCCCTCGGTTCCCCTGCCTCATCCGCTCCCCTGGGACCCTCTTCCTCCTCTGTTCCTACTCCCCTGTCCGGCCCGAAGTCGTCAAATTTCACTGCCCTTGTGTCTCCCTCTTCTTCTGCTTCTCCACCCTCTGGATCCTCTTAACCGTCTATACATCCAGATTTGCCTTCTGCCTGTACGTATGCCTCTCTTCTCGTGTCCCCTGACCGTTCTGAGGATTCTGCTCCCTCTGTCTCTCCTACTCCTGATTTCGTACATCCACGCTCTCTTACTTCGTCTCCTACGCCACCCTCACGGACTCAGTCCATCCCACTTGTCTCACCCTACACGCGTGGTGGTCGCCTCAGGGCTCTCCCTTCTCAGTCTCACCCTGTGGTCTCTGGTGACCCTAGTCTCCGTGCTCTTGTACTCACGACATCTGGCCTGTCTGCTTCTGTCTCTGTCGTTCATCCTAGCAGTGCCCTTGTCTACTCCCTCGTTGAACTGGAGTTCCACTCAGCTCTTTCGTCGTCTGTAGCTCGGTATGCCGTCTCGTGCTTTGCTACTTCTGGTCTGTCTCCCCTTCTGCCTGAACCATTGAATGTACAAGCGTGTCACACACAATCCTGCCGCAGCTCCGCGGAAGAAGCAATCGGCGGAACAGGAGTCGAGGAGGCAAAGGATCCGCGCATGGTGTGCTGGCTCCCGCGGATGCGGTTGAGCGAGGGGTAAGCGCGGATCCGGGAAAGCAGGAGGCAGGGCACCGGTGGAAGGGTCGCCGCAGACGAATGTTCGTTTGCACCGGTTCCTCTCGGCCAAAGGATTGGTGGATAGGCGGGAAGCAGTGAAGGGAAATGCCGCGGTGCAAAGGAAACAGGGACAAGCCGAAGCATGATCCGCGGCCACTGACGAAGCGCAGGCCGGACTGCGAAGGAATTAAGCAATCAGAGGAGAAACGACCAATCAACACAAGCGACTAAGCATCAATTACGGAGGAACCTCGGGAGACGCACCGCAGAAGACGAAGATTCAAGGAAGAACACGAAGAACCGCGTGTACGAACCGCGGTTGAAGAAAGTGACCAGTAGAGTAAGCGTGTGGGACGAGACCCGCGGTGCGTAGCCGCACCGCGTGGAGTCCGAGTAGGGGTAGGAGGATGTGAGAGGGATGAGACCGTCGGCGTGTAGACACGCCGCGCGGAGTCCCGAGTAGAAAAGGGGCCTCACTAGCAGTAGGAAAATTGCAACTCAGACTTGCTTGTCTTCCAGAGCATTCCATGTACTCCGTCATCAGCTTTATTAAAGACATTGACCTACTCACATTCCGGTGTTCCGCCCATTGCCCTCTTGCCTTCAGTAAACTCTTGGAGTCCGGTCCGCGGACTATGGGAGTAGGCGCGTAAAGAACCAAAAGTCCGAGTGAGGTGGGCTGCCGGCGGTGTCCCTTGCTTACACACGTCCGCGGAACTGGGTTTTGCGGAGAGGAGTCGGACGCCACGAGGTGGTGGACTCCCGTGTGGGAAAAAGTGGAACGCGGAGCGTCATTCATCGGTGAGGTACTTGCGCAGGTCTGAAACTGTGATCCGCGACGTAGCTAATAGTTGGGATCTTCCTTTGTGGGTTGTCGCATTCCAGTAGTCCGCGGAGGGATACTTATGATAGGGTGCAGCCGCAGTAGTCCAAGACTTGTGGTCCGCGGAGTGATCTCTAGCCTAAGGGTGATAGCCGCACCTTGCTGAGCATCTCTAGTCAACTCATAGTAGTAGAAAGAGTAATCCGCGGGGTTTCCGCGGAGAGTTCCAATCCGCGGAAAGATCAGGGGAGCGGCAAAATTGGGGGTATCAGTGTCATGGTGCGGTGAGCGTGGATAGTTCTTTGCTCTCTGTTAGCAGAACTGCACGTGCCTTTCAGATCAGTCGTTCATGTCGGCGGCTAGCTTCGTGCATCAGGACACAAGGCGCCGGCAGCAGCTGTCATGAGCGCGGAGCTTCCTGCCACGACGGGCTGCGACCTACGCGGGAAGCCGGGATTCCTCACGTGTGTTGCCCCGCGCACCAGTCAGCTCCTCGCCGGGCTCTGACCCGCTCGCCCAACACTGACGAGTAACCGAGTGGTTGGAGCAGCTGCACTGGCGCCGCATTATGGATGCGCTCGCCGAACACGCGGAGGTGGAGAGTGTCCCCAGTTCCGACAGCCATGGATCGGCCCAGCATCAACAGGGCCAAGGGGGCCAGCCAATTGCGCCACTTGGGGCGCAGTGGTTCTCCGATGCGCCACCTTCCCTGCAGGAATCCTCCGGTGGTGGAGAGCTCGAGGTCTACCGCGGACTGGTGTATCGGCGTCGGGGCGGACAGCAGCAGCAGGACCCTGGCGGAACAGAGGTGCAGCACGTGCCCCCGCCAGCACACCCGCAACCCTTACCGCTGAGCCCCGAGCATTCAGGGATCCCCGAAACACTAGCACCAGACGAGCAATGGATGTCGGCGCAGCAGCCGAGGATGGGACTCCTGAATCCCGCCCTTGGGATGCCTCAGGACACAAACCCGCCGCGGCAGCCGGCCGGGACAACCATGGGCGCTCTGACCGCGGAACCACCTGGGCCAGAACTACAGCCGCAGCAGATGGTTGTATCCGCACAACCTACAGGAGGCACGCAGATGGGGATGCCTATGCCAGTGCAGGCATCGGGAGTTGCGCAGCCACCGGTGAACCAACTCACTGTGGGTCAGACTCTCCCGACCATGCGAACAACCGCGGAAGCGGCCGCGCAGCTCCAAGCAATCGGAGTGGTCCAGCCACCGAGTTATCCGCAGCAGCAGCAGACGGGGGGTGGACAGGCGAATACGACGCAACGGCTCCCCGCATCACAGCCAAGTCCGATCACCATGCCAACCGGAGCACCCTCGCAGCCACCTGCGACAGGTACACCACCACAGTAGCAGATGATGATGGGCACCATGCAGGCAGTGGCCATGTCGCATCCGCCCACGGCGGGATCACGGCAGCCGGCGCATGTGCCACTGCAGCCCACGATGCAAGTGGGAATGATGGCCGGGCCCTCCGCAGTCCCGCAGCTGCCACAACAGATGCCTCAGCCCGGCAGCGGAGTCAATTACCAAGGGAATACGGCCCAGCCTCTGCCGACTGGGACCCAACCAACGAGTCAGCAGCAGCAAGCGATTGGAGGTGGAACACAGCTGATGGCTATAACGCGACCTCCTGCGGTAGTGCCAGCCCTGTGGACGATCCAGACACAGCAACAGATGGGTCCGATGCCGGTGGGAATGGTGCCGCAGACGATCGTGCCCAACATGACTCCGCAGCAACACATGCCCACCTCCCAGCAGTTCCACCACAAACAGCCGGTGGGAACAATGGCAGTTGGGGCACCTCCCCAGGCCTCGCTGCCAACACCACAACAAACTGCACAGAGCCACTTGTACCTGCCCCCACAGCTGCTGCAAGGGAATCCGCACATGACCACCAGCGCTGGAGTTGCAGCTCCTCCCCATACCGCGGCTACAGCCCCACCGGCTCCGATGTACTGGGTATCGCAGACAGCGGTACCACCGGCACAGGGAACCCCGATGCTGCCGAGTGGGATGGCATTCTTCTCCACACCCTACACCACCTCCACAACCGCTCCCTCTTCCTGGTACATGCCTCTCCCTCCCACGCAAGCAAGTCTTCCCATGCCCGCGGGGCAGCTCCAGATGCCGATCCATGCCAATGGATATTCCGCAGCTCTACCTGCTGCCCTCCCCCCGCCACATGCTGTGACTGCATTGACGACTAACCGCAGCACCGTCCCGCAGCTGCAGTACATTCGTTCCGAGCCTGCTAACATTCCCTGGCTGGATTCTTTCAAAGGTGCCCCGGAGGAAGACCCCTGGGTCTGGCTCAAACAAATCACCCTCTATACTAGCATCGGCCGGATCCCGCCGGACCTCTGCCTCGCCACCGCGGAACTCCACCTTCAGGGAGCAGCAGCGGACTGGTATAACGCACGGGCACCTTTTCCATCTTTTGAGGACTTTGGCAACGCCCTCATAGAATGCTTTAAACATCTCACAAAGGAAGAAGCGTTGCGGAAGATTGAGAAAGAGGTCATGCGCAAGGACGATGACATCCGCAGATTCTTGGACCAGTTCCTGACATGGGCCTCAGTGGCCAAGAGTCCACAGGGGGAAGGACTGCCGCTGTGGGTTCTCCTGCAGAACCTCATCCGCGCCCTTCCGGATGAGATCAGCAGTCTCATGATCGCAGACCGCTCCCCATCCCTGCAAGATGCGGTGCGGGACGCCACAGATATCTTCACCAGGCAACGGTCGACTCGACAATACCAGGGCGCCGACGCCCACGCACCCTCATCCTCACCCGCTCCACCTCCGCAGCAGCAGAAACCAAAAGCCTGTTACACGTGCCAAAGCCTGGAACACATCGCGCGGGACTGCCCTCGCAAGAGACAAGCAGCTCCGCGCCCTGAACCAGCTTCTCAGGACCCCATGGTCCAGCAGTGGCAGCAGTATTACAACCAGATGTGGCCCGGCCAACAGCAGCAGCATCCGCCACAGCAGCAGCAATAGCCACAGCCACTGAACCCGCCACCCACGGGACAGGACAAGGCGGCTCAGGGAGCGGGTCAGGGTCTTCTGCCAAATCCGCAGCAGAATCCCGCAGCTGGTGCTCGCAACGTGAAGCTAGGCTTGCCAATGGCCGAGGACGAAACCACCGAAGTGGCACCAACACCTGCGGAGGCGGAGCTCATCACACGTGCCCGACGGATCAAACTCCGTGGGTGGGATCTGCAGGAGGCTGCGCAGTTGCAGGACGATCTGCGTCGACGAGCGGAAGCCGCCGAGGCCCAGCTGCAGGAAGCCATCACGGCCCGCTCCATGCGACCCCCAGAGAAGCGCCGCCAACCTAACCCCACGCCTGCGGTAGCGGTTGCGACCAACTCACCTGCGTCTCGGCCTATCCCCACCCCTGCAGCAGATTCCGCTGATCCGGTCCACAAACTCTTCACCACCCCCATTGCCTCTGTCAACTTCTTTGACTTCCTTCGTCTTCATCCTGAACTGGCTCCGCGGCTCCGAGAAGAATTTGCTAGCGCCAATCATCGCCTCTAGACTGTGGGTATCTCTCTTGCCTGCACCACTCCGCCCCATGGCACTCAGAACACCCGACGCGTTGTGGCAGAAATGCCACCTGCATTAACTATAGAAGAAATAGAATGGGGATGGGCACCTCAACCTTTGGAACCACCCCGTCGTGACGACCGCCACTACGAAGTGGCCTGTTGTGTGGTCTGGATCTGTGGCCGCAAGTTCCTGGCCATCATTGACACCGGGGCAACCCACACTACTGTGGCCTTCCGCGTCCTCTGTCTCATTGGGTGGGCAGACCGCGTCATCCCAACAAGGCGGCTGTTCAGTAACTCCGCGGGAGGGCTCGATTACGGGGATGGTGAAGTACAAGGCTTGCCCTTGCAGGTGGGCACCCTGCATGAACCAGTGGATGTCCAAGTGACCCAGGCGCGGACCTACGATGTTCTCCTGGGCATGGACTACCTCCTTCCGCGACGTGGCAACCTCCTGTTTTCCTTGGGTGTCATGCAGCTTACATCCGCCACGGGCACGAAAGACTACGCCCTCATCACTGTGGGTGATCGTGTCACAGTGCCAGTAGCCGAGGCCCCAGTCTTCTCACTCACTGATGCGGCACAGGAAGATGCTACCGCACGTTCCCTGAGCAACCTGACACCGGTGGATGATATCTTGGATGCGGAACAGCTCCCTGTTGAGGAGTGGCGTGAGCTTTCCGCGGAACATGCGGAAGTAGGGATGCGTGCCACCCTTCTGGGGCTGTGGCAGCAAGGCGAGCATGCATTTGGACCAGGCCTTCCCCTGGATGAGGATGATGACTTCTACCCCATACGTGAGCAACTGCCATCTCCGCCGCCGCGGTGGGACCATATCCTTCACCCCCGTCTCTCACCATCCCAGAAGCAAGACTTCCGGGACTTGCTGGATTCTTTTGCTGATATCTTCGCTGGGTCTGCAACAGACCTTGGGGCGGTCAACGCCTCCCATGTCATCAACACCGGATCAGCTCCCGCGGTGAAACAGAAGGTCCGCCGAATCCTTCCTGACCAAGAGAAAATCATCAATGACGGTCTCGCAGAATTAAAGGCGCAAGGCGTGATCGTGCCCATCGTCAGTCCTTGGCGCGCTAACTTGGTCATCGTTGGAAAGCCAGACGGCTCCAAACGCTTCTGTGTCGACTTCCGCGACCTCAATCGTGTCACCGAGGAAGATGTCTACCCCATGCCGCTGATCGTCGACATCCAGGAGCGTCAACAGGGGCGCGGATGGTTTGCGAAACTCGACGTCAAAGCAGCCTTCCACGCCGTTCCCATGCACCCGGACTCCATTATCAAAACAGCCTTTGTCACCCCTGAAGGCCTCTACGCCTTCACCCGCATGCCATTTGGTCTCTGTAATGCCAGCGCCACGTTCCAGCGTGTTATGGACTCCACCCTCCGCGGCATTCCCAACGTAAGCTGCTACATCGATGATATCATGGTTGCCGCTCACAGCTTTGAGGACCTCTTCTCCTCCCTCTCCGCTGTCTTCACTGCACTCCGCGCTGCAAACCTTAAACTCAAGGCTGCCAAGTGTTCCATTGGTGCTGCGGAGATGGAATTCTTGGGCTTTGTTATGAGTGCTGATGGTATTAAAACCGACCCTGCGAAGATTGCCGCCGTTCAGGAATGGCGACAACCCACTACTGCGGGACAAGTCAAGATCTTCTTGGGCTTCGTCTCCTTCTACCGCAAGTTCGTCCGCGACCACGTACGCATCATCCGCCCGCTTCAGCAGTTGACTCATCAGGACATCCCGTTTGAGTGGAGTCCAGAGTGTGCGGCTGCTTGGGCCAAAATCAAACACTGCCTGGTTACGGCACCCATGTTGGAGTTCCCTGACTTCAACCTTCTCTTCGCTATCACGACCGATTGGTCGCAGGACGGCCTTGGTGCTGTACTGTCACAGTCGGTCAAGGAACCGGTTCAGCGGGTGATTGCATATGCCAGCCGCGCCCTCACTGATGGTGAGCGGAACTACCCACCAGTGAAAGGTGAGTGCTTGGCTGTGCTGTGGGCCCTCCAACACTTCCGCGACTACATCAAGAATGGCAGGCCTTTCACGGTCTTGACGGATCACCAGGCGTTGCAGTGGCTGCTCACGATGCAAAACCATGAGGGTATCTTGGCCAAGTGGGCTCTCCTCTTGCAAGGCTACAACATGAAGATCAAGTATCAGCCCGTGCTCGCTAACCGCAACGCGGATGCCCTTAGCCGCCTTCCACGCGCGGATTGGCCACATCCCACGGACCCCCAGGACAACCTACAAGAGTCTCTCCGCGCAGACGCCTCCCCACCCGCGGATGCTGAGCCCCAGTGGGAGGGTGTTGCTCGTGAGTTCACGGAGGAAGAATCCGCGGTCGCATACCAACTTCTATCCGAACTGGAGCCTGCTGAATGGCTGGGCACCGCGGAGATCCTCCCTGCTCTCGCCGATACCGGTCTTCAGCTTGCCCGCCGCTTCAACCCTGACATCCGCGGCTGGACGTTGGAGGACGTCGCAGCACACATTCCCTCTCGCCCCTCTCAGCCGTCATCCCGCCGGACTCCCACAACCGCACCGGTGGCCATCACTTCTTCTTCAACGACCCCTCCACCCACTGCCTCCCCTCTTCTTGACACGCGGCACCCCCTCTCCTTGATCGATTTCCTTCTCCATTCCCCCACATCTGCGGAACGACTCCAGGCGCTCTTTTCATCCTACAACCCCTCCCTCTTCCCCGTCGGCATCCGCCTCTCTTGCACCCTCACCCGTGATACAGGTGTCTGCATGGTGGCCCATGCAATTGTCACAACACATTCCCGCATCCTGGAGGAGGCTTGCCAAGCATCATGCACGTGGACCCCCACACCGCTGACCAACGGTCTACCAACGCCAACCGACATCCACGTGGCATGGTGTTACGTCTGGGTGTGTGGCCGTAAGTTCATGGCCATCGTGGACACCGGCGCCACCCATACTTTAATCGCGCTGCGAATGGCCCACACCCTGTGTCTTGATCACCTCATCGTTCCCACTCGACTCCGCTTCTCCATCTCCACTGGAGCCATCGATGCACCCATTGGACAGATCGAGGCCCTGCCTATCCAGGTGGCCAACGTGCATGCACCGCATACCGTGCAGGTATGTGCCGTTCGCACATATGACATGCTCCTGGCAGCCGACTGGCTCGCGCCGCGCCAGGCGGATATATTGCTCGGAGCGGGCATTCTTAGTCTCATTTCTGCAGCCGGTATTCGATCATTCACCCCGCTCTTCACTTCTGCTCGACCACTCTCCGTCCTTCCCCCTATGGTCCTCACGCCGCCCGCTTCTGGCACCCAGTTCACCCGTCGTGTTACGCGCAATTCCAACAACACCCGCGGAACAGCATCCACAATGGCTCGCCCTTCTGGCACGGGGTCCGCGCCCTCGAACGGAGGGGGGGGTGAGCGTGTCACGAGACGGACCTTTCGACGACAACCCACGGGCTGTGTTACAACGAGTGCAAGACGATCCGCATCACCAGCGGTAGCAGCATCGGGTGCAACCCCAGGAGCACCTCCAGCATCAGGCCCGTCCGCGGCAGGAGTAGCATCACCTGGAGCCCCTCCGGCCCCAACTCCTGCGGCAACAGCAGGAGCGGCGACATCTGAGGCCTCGCCGGCACCAGGCCCTCCCGCGGCACCAGAAGCCTCAGCGGCATTCGAAGCAGCAACACTACCCGGACTTCCGGCACCAGGCCATTCCGCGGCACCAAACGTGGCAGCATCTCCTGGGGCACCCCCGGCACCAATCCTTACCGCAGCAATGGCAGCATCGCCCAGTACGCCTCCGTCATCTGGTCCGACTGCATCCCCGGTGGTGATGACAGTTGCGGGGGCACCGCCACCGTCTGGCCCATCTGCACCAACCGCGCATTCCTCCTCTCCACCGGCCTCACACGGAACCCTACGCCCCTTACTTAGCGCCGGCACAATCATGGAGGGTGCGCGGACACGTCTGGAGGAAAGCTCTGGGGACAGTGGAGATCATCCCAAGACTGATTACCTGCTGGACGTGGTAAGCAGCGTGATTATCCACCTACTCGACGAACTCCCGGAGGCAGTCCGCGCAAGCCTGGGGGACTCCTTCTTCAATCCCGCCTGGCAGGTGGCGCTGAAGGGAGCGGCCAAGACTGCCCTCGCTTTGGGGTCGCAGGCACGACAGGTACAGTTGCTGGAAACGGCGGGGGCCGAGCGTCTCCTTTTGGTGCTCCGCGACCTCCTCAACCTTCGTCCAGCGCAGGCCATGGCGGGTGTGGCAACGCTCCTGGACACGGTACAACCTGACCGTAATGTGGATGCCGCCCGCGAATGGTGGCTCCTGGTCCGCCGTGACCAGACCGCGGATCCCACACGCCGCTATGTGCATCTACTTCAGGAGCGTGCCCGGGCACTCACGATATACCACGCCGCCCGCATGCCGGCGGGAACAATGGAAGCACCGGACCGCAAGGCAACAGCGGAACTCTGGAGGTGGGGCTACCTATTTGGGCTTACCTCCCGCAGGTGGGGACTGTAGTACACAGCAGCAGAGTTGGCAGCCTTCTCCGCGGCAAAGCAGCAGCATGAGCATTGGTTCACCGCCATCGCCAACGCCTGGCGGCTGACTCAAGACAATGCCACGTGCCAGCGAGCCATGACGGAGGTAGCGGAAGGGTTATGGAAATCCCTTCAGGGAACTCGCACAGCACTAACAGAAGAAGCAGTACGTCACTGGGCCCGTGAAGCAGTTAACGTGTGCCGCGAGGAACAGAACCGCACCACAGTGAAACCGAAGAGGCGCAAGAGTATCTCCGCGACTCCTCGGAGCTCACAAACATGAGGGAGCGACTGCGGGTACTTTGGCAGGAGATGGCGGAAGAACGGAGGCGGAAGGAAGAAGCTGCAGCGGAACAAAAGGCGGCGCAAGAGGTAGAAGCTGTGATAGAAGCAGTAGTTGCAGCCGCGGAACGCGACGTAGGAGTGGACATAACAGGACAAGAGGCGAAAACCGCTCCGGAGGAAGAGGCAGCAGGCGTAGGAGAGGCGGTAACCGCGGCACAACAAGCAGCAGAGGCACAGACAGCAGAGCAGCAGAAGGAGGCACAAGGGGAAAACAGGAATCAAGATCAGGACGTGCTCGCCAAAGCGGCGGCGGCCAGAGGAGGAGCGCGGAAGAACATCCTACAACTGACTCTGTCCCCGGCTCTACTCGACAGAAGAGCCAGACTCCAGCGTGCCGCCAGAAAAGCTACAGCATTCGCGGCTTCCCGGGGGCAGGCGGTCCCAGCTCACGCGGTGCCAATCAGCCGGGAGGCTGAGCCGCAAAAGGATTCCGCTGCAAAGAAACAGACACCGTCCGCGGAGACCACACCAACATCGCACCGCAAGGAAAAAGGGAAGCGGGCCATTGAGGACAGCTCCACAACCATCACCCCCGCCAAGCGCAGTAAACAAGCCCGCCCCACCCCAGGAATGGGTCAGCCCGTCGACCTGGAACAGCTCGCGCAGGTTCAGCGGAGCGTCGCTCAGGCAATGGAGCTGCTCCTGGAAGTGTCCCGCAACGTACCATTGCCGGCTGGATCAGTCCCGGCGCAACTTCAACCCCTCCTGGGGGGCGCGGGTGCTACACCACAACACAAGCAAGGGATTGAAGAGGGTGCCGCGGTGACAACGGTGAAGCGGAAGGCAGGAGGGGTAGTGATCTCCGAACTCAGCGAGTCACCATCACCTGATGAAGACCAACCCATCATGAAGGGACGAGGCCTGCTGCGACTCCCCGAGGCAGCCTCAAAACAGAAGGCAGAACCAGAGGCAGGAGAGGTCCGCGGAGCACGAGGCCGGCGGTTTGGAGCGGTGCCAGAAACAACGCTGCGAAGCCAGTGGGATGAAGGGGAACTCCGCGCGGTAGGGATCCTGCGCATCTTTCCTGCCCCGGACAGCTGGGACAGGGAGCCCCCCGTCTATGACGAGAAAAACCAACGGCGTCTGCAGACGATGAAGGAAGAACAAGACGCGAGGCGGGCCCAGGGGCTGCCGGCGTTGGAAAAGGAAAAGAAGAAGAAGAAGGGAGAAGCCTCCGCGGGAAAGGTGGTGAAGGAGAAGCCCGCCGAGACGCAGGACTGGAGGATTTGGCAAGCCGCGCACATCCTGCTCCGCGCCACAACCAGGGAACAACAGAAGGAGGAGGCGGACAAGGTGTACAAGGACCTGGGGGCGCGGATGGGGGTGGAATATGACAGGAGGAAGAAAGACGATCTCGCCCATACCTGCGAACACTATGCGTGGGAAGGTGGCCGTCTGTGGCGGACTAAGCCACAGGTCCTCTGGGTGCCCCCACCCACCTTGCAACGCGCGGTGGTCAAGGCATACCATCAACACCACCACACTGGCGTCCAGGCACTCAAGGAGCATCTCACCCCCATCCTGCACATACCAAACCTCCTGGCAATGGTGAAAGACGTGGTGCAACACTGTGCTCCATGTGAACGCCACCGCAAAATAACGTCGCGGGACATGCCGCTCTTCCTACCTTCCCCCATCGGCGAGCCGTTAGACCGCATCATCATCGACTTCCACGGACCTCGCCCTCGCCGCGCCCAAGGAGAGCGGTATTGGATTGCAGCGGTGGATCATTTCACCAAGTACATGTGGGTCCGGGCCGTTCCCGACAAATCCTCGGAGCGCGCGGCACGCTTCATCAGGGAAGAGGTGTTCTACAAGTTTGGAGGATGTCGCGTGGTGCACAGTGACAACGGCACTGAATTTGCAGGAGCGTTTCGTGAAGAGCTTGCGGAATGGGGAGTGCAGCATGTGCATTCTGGACGGTACCGACCCCAATCCCAGGGCCAGGTCGAGCGGCTACACGAGATCTTGGAGCGAGCAGTGGCCACCGCGGAGGCCACAGACTGGGGGGAGACCCTCAAGAAGACTGCTCACTTCATCAACATCACCCCTAGCCGCGCCACCACATTTTCGCCACACGCCCTTCTCTTCGGGCAGCCTCCGCGCGCGGCACTTGGCATGCCGCAGCCTCCACTACTGCTGCCACTGGACCCCGAGCAGCAGCAAGAAGGAGGCTCAGAGAAGGAGCGAGAGCTGGCAAGGGACAAAGAAGTGCAGGAATGGTACCGATTGCGATGCCAGAAAACCGCCGCGGTGAGGGCAGAGGCACGTCTCAGAGCATCGGTTTCAGCTTGGCGCGGATGTGATGTTGCCAACCGACGCCTCAACCATGGGGCGATTGAGGAAGGGAACCTGGTCTACCTCCGCCCCTTCCCCGGTGCAGGGCGTGAACCAGAAGAGGCGCGGCAGGTGTATCGCGTGGCCGCAGTGGACGCGGGACGAGTGTGGTTGGAAGGGCCAGATGGGTTCAGTGAGCGGAGCTATCCTGCAACAGAGTTCGTTTTGCTACCCCCGGCCTGGCAGACGCACATACCCGGCACAGGTGGAGAACTCCCTCCGCTGGAGGCGCGCACGGGATCAAGGGGATGGCGCGCGGAGGAGGTGCTGGAACAATGCGAGACCCAGGTGTCGAAGCAGGAGGAAGTGTGGAGCCAGGAGCCTCCGGAGGAACCAACGGACGGCTCTGATGTGCAGGAGGTCTCCGCAGAAGAAAGACGCGCGATGCACGAGCAGCAGGAGCAACAGGAGCCGCAGGAACAACAGGAGCAACCGGAACAGCAGCAGTCAAGATCACAACAGACGGGCAGTAGAGAGATAACCCCACAAGGAGTTGCCGATGCTCCGCGGAAGAACGTCCCCATGAGCCCCCGCGCCCTGGCTGCCTATACGGGGCCCTGCGCTGTCTGCGGGGAGAACCTGCCCGAGGAGAAGCTCCTGAAAGTCATCTGCCGCGTCTGCGACCAACCCGTGCATCAGGGATTGGCAAAGAGCTGTATTGGTTGGAACCGCACCTGTCTGCGGTGCATGAGTAAAGACCAAGGGGAAGAAGCGGAGCAGAAGGAGAAAGACGACGAAGCCGGCCCAGGTTGCGGCAGCGGAGCCGGCCCAGGCTCTGAGGGAGGAGAGGCGCGAGGAGGATGGGACCCTGATGAGGAAGAAGAGGAGGAGGATGCAGCAGGGAAGCGGCAAGGGCCACGCACAGTGACGGGAGCCACCATGCGGCACTGGCAAGAGGCAGGTCGGATGGCAGCGGCGGAGCAGGCCCAGAAGGAGAAGACACGCCAGACGTGTGCACAATGTGGGCACCGCTGGGGCAGACGGGTGCAGGACTGTGAGGGATGCCACCGAAGAATATGCGACGAGTGCCTGGAGCAGCCGCGGAATGCGAAAGGGGAACGGAGCGGGCCAAGGAAATGCCGGAGGTGCCGCCAAGAAATCGAACGAGAACTCGGGATCCGGAAGCCGACGCGTGTCACCGCAGAAGGAGAGGAGGTCGACTCGGAGGATGAGGATGAACAGGACCTGCCCGCACCTGCTGCAGAAAACTGCCCCACATGCATAAAGGCTGTCCGCACAGGGGAACGCTGCACCAAGTGTGGACGAATGGCTCATCAAAGCTACTTGGTGACGGGCAGCTCGATATGGGCCGGACAATGCCAGAGGTGTGGGAGCGGAAATCGTGGAAGCAGGGGCCTCACTATCCTACGCTACTGACACTCTGGCCCCACTCTGCGAAGGATGTGAAACAGAGCTGACCGAGTTTGGCAAACCCTGCAGCATGTGTCGAACCATGTGCCACCTGCGGTGTGGCAAACGCGGGAAGGAGGGCATCTGGACCTGCAGCAACTGCCGCAGCAAGCCGCGGAGGATGAAGTGGAAGTTCTCCAACAAGCGCCTCTGTACAAGAGACAACTGCCTTGGCCGGCTTGAGGGGACAGTGTACCGGTGCGAACACTGCGGTGACCTGGCACATGAGTCCTGCGTCAAAGAGGTAGGACGGAGCAGCGAAGGCAAGCGGATCTACCGATGCTCAAGCTGCCAAAAGTATGAGCGCGCGCCACACTGCTCCTCTTGCAAGCACTTGGTCAGTGCGCCCACAATCGGAGCGCGGTATGAGGGATGCCGGCTATTCGTACATGATGAATGCGCGATGAAGCTCAAGCGGAGGGGAGGAGCGGTGGAGAGATACTGCAGGCCGTGCCAGGAGCGGGGTCGCCCCAAGCCCCACAAGTACTTCACGCAGAAGGCACGCTGAGAGACTCTGGGACAGAGTCTCGAAAAAGGGGGGGGTTGGGGGCATCAGTGTCACACACAATCCTGCCGCAGCTCCGCGGAAGAAGCAATCGGCGGAACAGGAGTCGAGGAGGCAAAGGATCCGCGCATGGTGTGCTGGCTCCCGCGGATGCGGTTGAGCGAGGGGTAAGCGCGGATCCGGGAGAGCAGGAGGCAGGGCACCGGTGGAAGGGTCGCCGCAGACGAATGTTCGTTTGCACCGGTTCCTCTCGGCCAAAGGATTGGTGGATAGGCGGGAAGCAGTGAAGGGAAATGCCGCGGTGCAAAGGAAACAGGGACAAGCCGAAGCATGATCCGCGGCCACTGACGAAGCGCAGGCCGGACTGCGAAGGAATTAAGCAATCAGAGGAGAAACGACCAATCAACACAAGCGACTAAGCATCAATTACGNGGATGAGACCGTCGGCGTGTAGACACGCCGCGCGGAGTCCCGAGTAGAAAAGGGGCCTCACTAGCAGTAGGAAAATTGCAACTCAGACTTGCTTGTCTTCCAGAGCATTCCATGTACTCCGTCATCAGCTTTATTAAAGACATTGACCTACTCACATTCCGGTGTTCCGCCCATTGCCCTCTTGCCTTCAGTAAACTCTTGGAGTCCGGTCCGCGGACTATGGGAGTAGGCGCGTAAAGAACCAAAAGTCCGAGTGAGGTGGGCTGCCGGCGGTGTCCCTTGCTTACACACGTCCGCGGAACTGGGTTCCGCGGAGAGGAGTCGGATGTCACGAGGTGGTGGACTCCCGTGTGGGAAGAAGTGGAACGGGGAGCGTCATTCATCGGTGAGGTACTTGCGCAGGTCTGAAACTGTGATCCGCGACGTAGCTAATAGTTGGGATCTTCCTTTGTGGGTTGTCGCATTCCAGTAGTCCGCGGAGGGATACTTATGATAGGGTGCATCCGCAGTAGTCCAAGACTTGNTACACACGTCCGCGGAACTGGGTTCCGCGGAGAGGAGTCGGATGTCACGAGGTGGTGGACTCCCGTGTGGGAAGAAGTGGAACGGGGAGCGTCATTCATCGGTGAGGTACTTGCGCAGGTCTGAAACTGTGATCCGCGACGTAGCTAATAGTTGGGATCTTCCTTTGTGGGTTGTCGCATTCCAGTAGTCCGCGGAGGGATACTTATGATAGGGTGCATCCGCAGTAGTCCAAGACTTGTGGTCCGCGGAGTGATCTGTAGCCTAAGGGTGACAGCCGCACCTTGCTGAGCATCTCTAGTCAACTCATAGTAGTAGAAAGAGTAATCCGCGGAGTTTCCGCGGAGAGTTCCAATCCGCGGAAAGATCAGGGGAGCGGCAAAATTGGGGGCATCAAAGCGGCGTACACAACCATTGATTCCTCTCTATGAGAACATGCCATGAAGGCTGAACTCGATGCCTTTTCAGTGCAGAGTGTGTACGAGCTCGTGGGCCTACCACTAGACCGCAAAGCTGTTACGGCCAAATGGGTGTACCGTCGCAAACTGAACCTAGATAACACCGTTGAGCGGTACAAGGCTCGCCTCACTGCAAAGGGATTCTCCCAAATCCCTGGTGTTGACTTTGACGAGAAGTTCTCACCAGTCAGTCGCTACACGACTACCAGAGCATTGCCCAGCCTAGTTGCACGGCATGACTGGGAGCTGGAGCAGATGGATGTCAACAATGCCTTCTTGCATGGCAAGTTGGATGAGGTGATTTATATGGTTCATCCATCCAATTTTTCCGATGGGACAAACCGTGTGTGGCGATTCTGTAAGGCACTCCATGGGCTCAAGCAGTCCCCACGCTGCTAGAACCAAGAGATCACGATGACCCTGGAAAAAGAGTGCTTTCGAAGGAGTCTAGTAGACCCCGCTCTGTTCCTCAACGCCCCCACAAAAGCGTTGGTCGCCATTCTGGTCTATGTTGATGATCTTCTCTTTGCATCTCCTGATGTTTCATCCATCGCTACTGCCAAGTCCCTGCTGCAGGCAACATACAAAATGAAAAACCTTCGTCCGGCCTGTGTCTTTCTGGGCATGGAGCTAGAGCGTGATCGCGCATGTCACACTCTGCACGTGCACCGGACTACGTATGTTTGCAGCCTGGGGGAGCGCTTCGGTCCGCTTCTCACTACCATCCCCACTACGTCCACGCCCATGACTCCCTCGGGCCAGTCACTACTGAAATCCTCATACCTCTCAAAACTGGGGGAGACAGTGGATGTGACTGACTACCTCCGAGTCATTGGCTCACTGATGTACCTTGCCACCACCACACGTGCTGATGTTGCCTTTGCTGTCAACGTTTTGTCTCAATTCTCTCAGTGTCCCCGTGAGTAGTATCTCGAGGCTGCCTTGTGTGTTGTGCGTTATGTACTTTTCTCACCACGTGTCGGTCTGTACTTCTATGCACAACCCTCACTCATGGTTGACGGCTTCACTGATAGTGACTGAGCACATGACTCTGATGCACGCAACAGAGCGAGTTACATTTTCATGGTTGGTGGGACCGCCCTTTCCTGGAAAGCGGCAAACAAGGGTGTGTTGCCCGTAGCACAGCCGAGGCTGAGTATGTTACTCTTGGTGTAGGCACGTGTGAGGCTATCTGGCTGTGTCGCCTTCTATAGCAATTGCGTGTCCCCATCCGTTGCATCATTGTACGCTATGATAATCAAATCACAAAAGCCATTGCCGAGAACAGTGGCATACATCACTCACGTACTAAGCACATCAATGTTGAGCATCACTTCGTTCGTGAGTGCATTACTTCTGGCATCGTCCACGTTGCTTGGGTGGACACACGTTCTCAGAGAGAAGACTTCCTCACAAAAGCCCTCAGTTGAAATGTCTTCAAGAGTGTTGTTCATGCTGTTGGTCTCATGTGTCCCCATGATCCAGGTTGAGCTATGCTATGAGTCTCACATCTCATCCTGTTGTGCTTTCATGTGTGTGGGGTGTTTGTCTTCGGGTCATGGGGGAGTGTTGAAGTTTGTTGGCCATTCACATCTCTTTGCCCTCTTGTCTCCTCTTCCTCCATGCACACACATGTACAGAGTAACTGACGTTGCCTCACCTGGGAAGACGTCAAGAAATTCTACCATGACTGGCGTCTCTGGCGACATGCCACAACTACCTCAACCAGGAGTGCCTTCTGGAACATGCATGGTCATGGCTTGACTCTCTATCTTTTATGCGGGAGATGCTAGGGCGTGTAAATTCTCACTGCCGTGCCCTGCATCATGTTTACTTGCCTTGAGTGGTTTTGGGGGAGCTGCATTTCACGGGTGCTGATCCTTAGGAGGCCACCATGCCGGGTTCACCTGTGCATCGGTGAGTAGCCGCCGCTCGGTTTAATACCAAGCGGTTGGGCTCAACCCCCGGGTGACTGTGTGGGCTTGCTAGGGCATCTTGCTCGCTGCGAGTCCACGCTCACCGGTTGCTAAGTCTCGCTCGCTCCCCCCTCACTTCTTGTCTTGGTTCTTCACCCGAGCTGTTAAGGCAAGTGTTCTCTGCATCCATGGCGTTTTGTGTGCTTCCTCGTGCCTTGTTGCTACTTCACACACGTGCCTTAGGAAGTCACCAAGTAGCTACACCTTGTCAATCGCACGCTATCGGACATTGCAACCGCTGCCGGCGTTGATATGTGTCATCGACGAATGTAAGGAACATTTTTTTCATCGAATGAAAGCATAGGTAGTGTAAGACCAAAGTCACGAATTCAATGAATACATTATTGGCAATTTTGAAATAGTCGAACTTCAAGAAGAGTACGGTACTATTGGTACAGCCACAGGCTGCTTGTCATGCTGTGTGTCGAGGTTAGCAGCATAGCATTTAAGGATTAGCAACCGGAGTGCGACTCGCACATCTCGTATACATAGATCATGGGAAGGAGAATGTGTGTCACCCTCTTTAATCATGGTTTCCATGGTTTTTCCACATCATGGTTTCCAATTCCACACAAAATTGTTGACACAAGGTGCATTGCGCTAAAAGCACACATATGATACAGGATTTGCACACAATTTTGCATGCTCACCACAAAGAAAAATTTTAGGTGATGATGCCAGCGATGGTAGTTGGGAGACAATTGTGCCAGGTATGTTGATAAGAGCTCCATGTTTGTCTGAGTGTTGGCCAGCTACTTGAGGAGGGGGGCATGAGAAGACAGTTCAAAGGTAGCCTTAATGGTTACATGATCCATGCAAACACATCCATTGACACACACCTTGACATGCAGCAGACGACTTGCATAATTTTGGGCAACAAGCAATGTAAAAGAACAAGAAAACATGGATCTCCCTCATGAGATTTAATCGCACAATCTCACATGCAGTCAGATGCCCAACTTGATGAAGTACAACTAATTCAGCAGATGACAGATGAGGCCAGGTAAGTGCACAAGAATGGCATAACGTGACGAGAAAGGCTTAATCATGAATGCACAAATATGCAACAGGCCACTGACGTTCACAACCTGCTTGGACATCTCACTGTTTAGTATCCTAGTGGGAATGTCTAGAAGCTGCAACATGTCTATAAAAACAACGTAGGCCCTTATAAGCTAATGCGCTCACACGGAATATGCTCACACGGAAGATGCTCACACGGAAGACAGAAGCTCACATTGTACTTGACATTGATGTGCTAGGTGTATGTGTTGTGCATGCTGCTGTGGTCAGCAATTACGTTGGTACCTTGGTTGTCGCGGCGCAGGGTGATCCCGCAGATGGGCACCTGTAGCTGCTACAAGAAGCCACATTACCAGATGCTGTCACATGTATATGTGGCGCTTTTCCACTCGACATCAGATCCACCAACAAGGAAGATGTATCCTGATTGACTAAGGGTGTCCGTATCATGTGTCCAGTCACTCTCAGTGTAACCATCGACAATGACAAGGCCACTCACGCTGTAGAAAGAGCATAGCAAATGATGTAGAGGGTTGCCTCGAGGTGGGGGACTACTGGCTTCTACAAGAACTGCGCCAGAATGTTGACCACAAAGGCCATATCAATGTTCTTCGTCGCTGCAAGATACATGAGGAAGGTAATGACGTTAAGCAGGTGACATCCACCATCTCCCCTGGCTCCGACACATCGAATGACTTCAGCAATCTCCAGCCTGGGGGGCATCACAGGGGTGGATGTAGTGGAACTAGCTGTCCGGACTGATGCAAAGTGCCTCCTGTGAGCATGTGTAGCATTGTGAACATGCAGAGTGTGTCACTGATGGTCATTCCGAGCTCCATGCTGAGGAACATTCAAACGGGACTGATATCCTTCATCCTGTAAGCAGACTTCAAAAGCACCTTGCCTGACCTGAAAACGGCTGGTTGTGGGGATGATGCGAGGAGATCATCCACATAGACCAAACTGGTCACTAGGGGCTTTGATGGTGGACTAAGAAACTATGTAGGGTCAAATTTATTGTGTTGGTAGCCTTCCATCTAGAAGGTGGAGGTCATCTCCATGTTCTTGCAACGTGTGGACTTGTTGACGCCCATAGAATGCCTTGCACAAGTGTGAAACTTTGCCAATGCCGACCGTGAATCTGGACCACTGAACCAAGTAGATCTCTTCATCGAGTAGGCCATGCAAGAACACGGTGTTTACATCCACCTGCTTTTCCTTGGAGTCGTGCTGTGACAACAAGACTCATGAGAACATGGGCAGTTGTGCAATGACCAATTGGGGTAAACGACTGGCCAAAGGGATCTTAAAGAAACCCTTGGCTGTTAGGCATGCTTGTAGCGGTTGATTGAGCCCTTCGGCTTTCGTTTTCGCTTGCCGACTGAGCGGGCTGACACTGCCTTGTGTTCTATTGTGGGGCCGATGAGTTCGAATTCATCATACACCTTAAGAGCGTTGAGTCCTCCTTCCTGGATTTTCCCCAGAGAGTAGTGTATGCTACTTCTCTGGCTTGTATACATTCATGGGCTCGGGGGGGAACGGAGGAAGGTCGCTGACTGCAAAGCACGTGGCCATGTAACCAGAGGACTCAGTGAAACCCTGGAACTCCTCAATCTTGAGGGTATATCCAAGTGCATTGTTTAGATGAATCACACCTTGATGAGCCCAAGGGCGTCAAGGCCAAAGGAATGATCATGACATTCCGTAGAGGGTAAGGACGCGCTAGACTGAGTGACTTTCTGTGAGGATGGACCAACTGACCTTACAAGGAGAGAATAACGTCTCCTCCCACACATGCAAGGCTTGGGAAAAGCAGCAGGTGCAGCGGGAAATAGACCTAAAGGCTAGGACATAGAAGGAAAAAAACAGCACTAAAAAATCGTGTGGGTGTTGCAGGAGTGACATGCACAGGTGACGTAGCTGACTTTTGATGCAAGGGGAATGCATGGGCTCAAAGGAAATGCATGCGAGAGTGACTCAGATGATGGCTCCGAATCAGACTAAGAGGCTGACTCTGACACTGAAAATGAATCTGAGAAAGGGGGTGGTGACCCGGAGGGATAGGAGACAATCCACAACACCGGTGACACTGACGATGTAGTTGAAACCTGGAAAAGGCATACCTCCTCCAAGCCGATGAAGAGAGGAGGGATAGGGAGGAGGGGCATGATGGGACAAGCTGCAATCTAAAACATCCTAAAGAAAAGGGCATTATTTGACTCTACAGCACGACACCGATCAGGGTCCTCGAAGCGCCAGGCCATATATAGGACAGAGACAGAGAGAAACAGACACAGATGGGCACGAGGAGAGAGTTTGTCGTCGCGTTGGCCCTCAACGACCGAGACTTTCGCGACATAGCCCCTTATTGGCGCAAGACAAAGATTAGCCCGATCGCAAAACCTGAGCTTGAAGGGCATGGAATGGTGGGGGAGTGGCCCGTATGGGACACTGTTCTACATCCACGTCATGTAGGACGTATGATCAAATGAGAAGAAGAGTTGAATGGCGGACATAGCAAGAAAATTACGAAAACTGTCACTAAGGTTCCGAATCTGCTGTTCCGAGACTCCTTTCTGTTTGGATGTGAAGGGGGAAGAGGGTGCAAAACACACCCCACAAGAAGTAATAAAACATGTAGTTGGACCCATAAATTCTCCGCCATGATGTGACCCAATGGTATGAAAACGACGACCACAGGTCAAATTGGTCTGCGCAAGTCACCAGTCAATGACTGAGAAGACGTCACTCTTCTCACGCAGAGCGAAGACCCGGCACATATGAGAGAAGTCATCAGTGAGACATAGGATAATATGACTCAAACCCCCTCGGCATCATGAGGGAAGGGCCCCATGACGTTGACATGATAGAGGTCAAGATGTGATGCATTGTGAGGGACTCGAAGGTGAAGAGAGATGATGCATTCATTCTGAGATGAGTCAAGGCTCCTAACTGGTAATGGATTAGGGAAAGTGGAAGCGTCTAGGCCATCAGCAAGTTACGTGTGCCACACACTCTTATTTGCGAGATAGGTGGTGGTGCAAAAACTGGACATGAGCAGGGGTGAGAGAGCGTGCATGCACTGAGGCAGGCGTGGAAGATGAGTGTGGAAACGATGGCACTAAAAACAGGAAATTGCAATGCACACGCAGCCTCACACAGCCTATGGAACAAAGGGGCACACACACCTGCAGTATAATGGTAGGAGGAGAAGTCCATGCCATAGTCGTTAAGCATTGCGATAGAGAGCAGACTCACCTCAAGGGCAGGAATGTACAACACATCAGGAAGGAAGAGATGTCCCACCACACCCCTCCCAGTTACTCTCATCTCCATCATCGCGAAACTGACGCTGCTGCATTGCAGTCGGAAGGGGGTCCTTAATGCGGCAGAAATCCTCGTGAGGCTTGGGGGTGATCATAACTGAACTGTTGCAAAGGGCGGCTAGTGGAAACCATGTGGGGGGCAGGTACGGCCCCGAAAGTGGACCACAGGAGGTAAGGCCCACAAAGGTGGGAGGTCAGCCCTATGGGGAGGGGGAGGGCCCTGGTGCAGCCGTGGTACTGTAGGCATCAGATGTAGTATTGTTGACGTCAGTGTGGCAAGAGGAGGACAAGGCAGACGAAGTGGAGGAGCTGGTCGAAGCTAGTTTGCAGTTGCCAACAACATGGGCCCAATGAGCACGCATGATAGAGTCCAAGCATATGTTATCAAGCAGAGTTAGGAGGACGTGCAGTGGAGTCACAGTTCAAGCAGGTCATTGAACCTGGGACTGAAGAAGATGAATATGGAGAGGAATCCTTGTCTTTGCCCTTCCCCCCTTTGCCGTAGCCTCTCCCCCATCCTCCAGAGCCCTAATTCACCAAATAAGTGGGGGTTGCAAAGCAGGAGGAAAATGCCAAGGAAGATGAGGGTTTGGTGGCTGGCAAGATGGTGGCAGTGGCTGCAATAGTGGCACGGTGGATCAGGTTGTTTTGCAGCGCACTTCACCAGTCAGTGAGGCGCTGTGCCATAAACTCCTACAGGCCACCAATGCTAGGTAGTGGCGTGGGTGGTGCAGGGAGAGAGTCAAGGCACTCATGCCAAGTCAAATGGACCAGAGGTCAGAAAACTCTGGAGTGACAATGCTAATAATGGACAGGACAGCAGAGAGCTGCCATGGTGCTGCTGGGCTAAGATGACATAGAAGTTGGAAACCGCACACACTGTAGGTGTCAGTAGTCTCATTGGCATGCACAACTGATGGATTGAACTATATAGTGAGCAGGCTCTGAGCAATGTTCCCAATGAAGATGTTGTGCCGCTGAATCAAGTCATAGGCACCAACGGGGTTAGTTGTAGTGTGACAGGGCAAATCAGCGTCGTACGCTACGGCTTTTTTGAATCATTGTTTTGGATTTTACATGTTTTGCAAAGTAAGGGGGCAGATAAAAAAACAGGTTTTGAACGTATTTTGTGGTCCAAAGTGGTCCAATTCATCCTCAAGTGGTAATTCAACCTCAACAAACAGGGCTAGTCATGTCCTCATACGTACATGAAATCTACATCCGTGAAGGGAGGGGTGGGGGACTGTACATGCAAGTAAGAGTTGGCTGGCCTTGAAATTTATTACGTGGAATGCAGATTTCATGAAAAAAATTCCATCATATATTCAACAACAAAGAATTTTAGTATAAAATGAATTCATGGAGCAATAGGATTTGTGCTAATCCTTTTAGCACAAATCCTACTAGGATCGGGCGGCCCGTGACAAGAGCACGGACAGGGCGGGTGGCCTCATAGGGGACTGGGGAAAAGGGAGGGACAGAAGATGGGTTTGGGAAATGATAGTTTCCCAGCGTTGCTCATCCTGGGCCCAAGAGCTGAGATGCACCTCCCAGGATGAGAAGGAGGGAGTGGAGGTTTTATGGGGAAGTGACATGTCAAAGTTGCACTGGCAAGGCAACGGTTTCAGAAGTGCTTTGGTGGCAGTTGCACCGGCTGCTGCTGCTGCTGCATTGGGGTATGATGAATACGGGACAACTCCAGAACAGCAAAGGCGTTAGGAAGAGAGCGCAAGGCAGGTTTCAGACACGAGATGACCAGATATGAGATGTGGTCAGCAGAACTAACTTCATCACCCAGTTGTACTGCAACGGCTCTTCAATAGTGGGTTGGGCAGCAAAGGCAGCTTGGTGATGATCACACGCATGCAGCAGCTCATTCTGGAGTGCAGCACATGACTCATCATTGCTAGGCATGAAAATGAGCAGACAAATATGGCAAAAACATATGGGCTGAGTATTCCTTGCCCTAGTGGGCATGAAAAATTCTAGAGCATGACGTCGTCACTGCAGAAAATTCCACCTTAACTTGAAAAAGCCCAGGGAGCAACACTGAAGAGAAGAAGAGCAAAGAGAGCACCAGAGGTGACAGGAAATCAAGCATTGACTTGGCTCACCAGGCCTAGTGACATGTAGAGAAGAGCCATGGAAGGGAGGCAGCTTTAGACGTGGCCAAGATGGCAACAGTTGATTTGCATGAGACAAGAAGGCAGAGAGTACCGTAGAGGGAAGCTGCGGCAAAAGACAAGATTGTGGCAGATGTAACTACCAAGGAGAGGATGTGCAGCATTTTAAACGAGGCTGCAATATTTGTGGAAGCACGGAAGGAGATGGTGGAGGATGCAATGACACTGGCAGTGGTGGCTGTTGGAAATACGTCAGTGAAGGCTGCAGCTGACACCTGCATGGCAATGTTCACTATAGCCGCTGCTTGAAATCCTAAGGATACAGCAGTAGTGGTTTACAGTTCAACTGTGTACCCTGCCACTGTGCTCGCAGGTGCATGTGGAGTGCGAGTGGTGACTGCACACGAGGATGGCACGGCTACTCTGGAGTCTAGTCCAATGGTAGTGGTTCAGCAGGAGCAACTGCACAAGACATTGTATGTGGTACGGGGGCCGCAGGCTAAGATGTAGTTGCATTAAAAACTGGCAGAGATGGTGGTGCGGCTGAACCGGCACACCCTTCATTGTTGCGTTAAATATGTCTTCAGTCCCTAAGGAAAGGGACAAGCTTACAGGTAATTTGACCTGGCTATTGTTCTGGAAGAGTTTCTGTGGCATACAGAACGCCCAGACGCGGTTGCAAGCTTTCGGACACCGTGCCGCAAGTGCAATCCGCTTCGGGTACCTCGTGGGCATAGTAGGGTGCGGTGTCGTGCTCCTCAACGGGGTGGTACCTTGGACTATTGCCGTGGTGTTTAAACCATCACCCCCGCTTACACCAATCCTCGTAGTACACGTGGTCTTCTTTGAGCAAATTCCTCTTTTCTGCTGTTGTTGGTGAAGTGGGTTCGGCTTAAGCAGAATGTGGAGAAACCAGGTTGGCAACAGGGTAAAAAAGTAGCTGGGGCTGCTTTCCTGCAGCGCTAGTGCTAGTCTTGCCTTTGCAGCTGCTGCAGCAGTGCGCTGATGATTGCTTCCACGATAGACATGTGGCACATGACATTCCTATTTTAGCTGTAGCTACAGTGGATCCACGATGTTTTTGTTATGTCTAGTCGCTGCAACACTATGTTTTTTGGTGATGCTGCTGCAGCCAAGAAAGTTAGGCTACTGTGGAAGTGGTTGAGAATACCACTCTCACACGTGAACTACTAGTGCCACTGCTTGTGTTGGTGTCAGATGGAGGTGCTGGCTATTGTTGCTGTATTCTGCTGCAACGGCCAAGTCGCTTTGCCAGTCGATGAGAATGACACTGTTGTACTTGCCCTGCCACCGCCAATGCTGATGCTGATGGCACGTATGTATGCTGGCTGTTGCTGCTGCTTTCTGCTTCGGTTGTGAAGTGCAGCTGAGAATGCTGCTGTTGCAAGTGCACTGCTGTTGCCACTGCTGACGCTGGTGGCAGTGCTGGATGCCCCCGCTGCATTTTGCCTCGGCGGCCAAGTGTAGCCAGAAGGCTGTCACACCAGTGTATGCTGCATCTATGACAAGGTTGCTGTGGCAATAGCTGGGACTGCCATGACCCCTTCCTTTGATTCACAGCCGTGTAGACGTCAATGCCGTGTGATATCTCTTCACCATGAGAATGAAGAGATGGTCCACCTCGAATGCGCTGGGCACACAAGGAGTGATGGAAGAGTAAGGGCAACAAGTGGCTCTGAGGTGTCCTGCTACTATAGCAGGTGTCTCACTCAAACCAGAAGCGATCCTGGAACGTGGGTTGTCCCCGCCAGTGGGAAATGGATGTGCATTCAGAAGTTCCTTCCTCTCACTGCCCTGACACCTCTAGCTGAAGGAGAAGGATGAGGTATTAGTGAGAAATGTTGTTGAAGCACACACTTCACCATGCAATGGCTCAAAGAAACTGCTTGAAATTTCAAGGGGGCAAGGAGAAGAGGAAAGCGTGTTTTGTCTCTGGTTGAGCAGACCATCTACGCAAGACCTCTCCCACGGAGTTTCACCACCATCCCTGGGGTCGATCCAGGCCTACCAGCAGATTCTTATGAAATGGGTCAAGCCTGGAAGCATGGCACGTAGATAAGCAATATGTGTACTACATTAACATCACGGTTGCATGTATCATGGAGATAATGCCAGATCGGCCATGGGCCTAATGTAGCATGCATGCGACCTTCTCTAATGCCACCTCACACCTTGGTGTCCAATTTCCCACAATTCTACCAGCACAGGATGCATCAGGCTAAGAGCTCTCACCAGTACACGTGATTTGCCCAAAAAAATGAGTTGTCATCATCAGAACTCATGCGTGCGCAATGACGCTGGGGCCATGGCTGTCCGAGACAACTTCTCTGTAGGAGTCTCCAAGAACTCCATGTCTGCATGAGTTTTTGTCAGGTGTATGCAGAGGAGTGAGTGAGTGAATGTAGTAAAGACATTACTTGCATTGGCACATCCCCAAATCGAGATGAACTGAGTGAAGGAAGTTCAATGTACTTCATTTATTAACAATCAGCCATTTCATAGCCAAAACAGATGTTGCTCTATGGTAGTCTGATAGTAACCTTCTTGCCCACCATCCAAATCACCCCTATTCTTGCCAGATCAGTCATCATCAGACCTGTTATGATGATCATTTCCATGGTACCCATTATTTGACTCCCCCCCCCCCCCCCCCCCCCCCCCCCTCCTCTCCCCCACTGAATATGTACAGATCCCCCCTTTTGGGGTCAAAAGTGAAAAAAGGAAAAGTGAGCTAAAATCTGGATCAAAAGGCACCAAACGAGGTCTATCTGAGGCCCCATCTTATCAATGGCAAGATGAGATTGAAGGTCCCTGACTTTCACAAAGTTCGAGAGAAGAAAGCCCCTTTGGCCTTGCTGCTCCGTCCGATCAATGATCTGCAATAAAAGTCACAAATCTGAAGCAGTTACCATGTAACTCATCCTCCCTATTCACCTTTGATGAACTTTGGAGGAGACTCCAGGTGTCGGTGTACTTAAACTTGCCACAGTTCCCTCCAGTTCTCTCTAGTACTCAGGGTTAGATCCTTGATGGTGGATGCCACCAATTCACAGAGCTGCACATTTCTTTCCAAGAACGCAACTATCCTGTGCCTGGGTGAGGCAAGGAGTGGCGAGTGACATGGACGTTGCAGAATGCATAATAAAAAAGGGACAGAATGCTCAAAGGGAGCCAGGCTCTAGTGGCAGGAGACAAGTGGTGCTTATTTATGTCCATTGACTGCGAACGCGCGGCACATTCCTCTCCGGCAACTGCCATCGAGGTCCCATCTCAACCGACAGCGGGGTCTTGCAACCAAAATAAGTGCCTGTACAAGTTTGAACCATGGGCCTCTGGAAACAAAATCAAAGTTGCATTCTCTCTGCCAAGCCAAGGAATGTGCAGCGAAGTTGTCTCCAAGAGCTGCCATCATTGTTTTTCCCATTTTTGAAATGGGTAAAAGCATTGAAAAGAATTTTCATGTGCCTCCATCTCTACCAAGTTCTTTGAGGCCTGTAGTACCATTTATGACCAATCACCAACCAAACACACACTCATTTCCAGTGTACATCCTATACCATACAGAAAGGGAAATTCCAGGAAACACACATACTCCACGTACACCGGATGAAGACTTCAAGAAAGACACATACCCCACATACATAGAAAGGCACCTTCCATGAAACCACATTACTTGACCAGCACATCCATGAACCCACAACATACAACTCCCCCCTCCTCCCCCCCTCATCCCCCTCCTCCCCCATATTCACTTGTACATCTGAATCACAGCATATTACACCAGTGTACATTTAGCACCATCTCCTGAGACACTTCCCCCATTCACTTACAACATAGAATCCCCTCTCCCCTTCACTTCCCTTCCTCCCCTCCTGAAATCACTTGCATATGTAAATCACAGCATTATACACTAGTGTACATTTAGCACCCATATCCACATACACTCCTATATTCTCACCACATAAAACCCCCTCCCCTCCACATTCACTTACACATCTGAATCACAGATTATACACTACTTCACATTTCGCACCCATCACCCCATACACTCACCATGTACAACCCCCTCCCACGGCCCCCGACATTCACTTGCACTTGTGAAAAGAAAAATCTTGCACCAGTGTACACTTAGTACCCATCTGCACATACACCTTCCCCATACAGTCACCACATACAACCCCCCCCCCCCCCCCCCCC
>SZWC01002304.1:82819-94311 GCA_023375785.1 Penium margaritaceum | reverse complement strand
ACCCCCCCCCCCCCTACATTCACTTACACATATGAGGTCCAGCATTATACACTGATGTATATTTAGCACCCATCTCCACATACACTTCCCTGATAAACTCACCGCATACAACCCCCCACCCTCCCCCCACATTCACCTTTACATCTAAATCATAGCATTTTACACTAGTGTACATTTAGCACCCATCATCCCATGCACTCACTCCATAGAACCCCCCCCCTCCCCCCTTCACTCTCCACATTCACTTGGAGACATGAATCACAACATTATACAAAGGTGAACATTTAGCACCCATGCCTTCATACAATCTCCACATACACTAGTCTATAATGCTGTGATTCACATGTACAAGTTAATGAGGGGCACGTGAGAGGGGGGGGGTCTGTATGGTAAGTGTATGAGGGGAGTGTATGGTGTGATGGGTGCGAAATGTACAATAGTCTCTGATATTATCATTAAGATGTGCAAGTGAATATGGGGGAAGGGGGATTGTATGTGGTGAGTGTATGTGGTGATGGGTGCTAGATGTACACTAGTGTATAATTCTGTGACTCAGAGGTATAAGTGAATGTGGGATGGGGAGGGAGTGAAGGGGGAGTTGTACGTGGTGGGTACATGGGAGTTTCCGAGACATACACATACTCAATGTACCTAAAACAAAACCTTCCAAGAAATTACATTGACCAGCAACCCCCCTACACTTACCATACACAACCCCTCCTCCCCCCCCCCTCCAAAATCACTTGCACATATGAATCACAACATTACTCACTAGTTTCCATCTAGCACCCATCTCCCCATACACTCCCCGCAAATACTAACCACATACAGCCCCCCCCCCCCCCCTCCAAAATCACTTGCACATATGAATCACAACATTACACACTAATGTACATGTAGCACCCATTGCCACATATACTCCCCTCATACACTCACCACATACATCCCCCCTACACCCCCCTCCTACATTCACGTGCACATCTAAACCATAGCATTATGCTCTAGTGTACACTTAGAACCATTCTCCCCATACACTCCCCGCAAATACTAACCACATACAGCCCCCCCCCCTCATTCCCCCCCTCCCATAATCACCTGCACATTTGAATCACAACATTACACACTAATGTACATTTAGCACCCATCTCCACATACACTCCCCCCATAAACTCATCAGATACAAATCCCACCTCCCCCTCCCTACATTCACTTACAAATCTGAATCACAATATTATGCACTAGTGAACATGTAGCACCCATTGCCACATATACTCCCCTCATACACTCACCACATACATCCCCCCTACACCCCCCTCCTACATTCACTTGCACATCTAAACCATAGCATTATGCTCTAGTGTACACTTAGAACCATTCTCCCCATACACTCACCATGTACAGCCCCTCCCATCCCCCCTTCCACCCTCAATCCACATTCACTTGCACATCTGAATCACAACATTACATAGTAGCATAGATGTAGCACCCATCTACCCATACAACCCCCCCATATACTCACCACATACAACACCCCCCTGCATTCCCCTCCCCCCTCCCACATTCACTTGCACATCTGAATCAAAGCATTATACAACCGTGTAAGTTTAGTACCCATCTCCATATACAATCCCCCCATACACTCACCACACACAGCCCCTCTCTCCCCCCACATTTACTTATACATATGTACATTTGTATAATGATGTAATCACATCATTATACACAAGTGTACATTGAGCACCAATCGCCACATAAACTCCCTCCATAGACTCACCACATAGAACCCCTCCCACCCCCCCACACTTGCACATGTGAATCGTATCATTATATACTAGTGTAAACGTGTAAACCTTTTCCACATATGCTTTTCCCATAAATATATCACATACACCCCCCCGCCATTCACTTACACATCTGAATCACAAAATTATACACAAATGTAAATTTAGCACCCCTCTCCCCATAAACTCCTCCCATACACTCACCATATAGAATCACTCCATCCCAACTTTAACTTGCATATCTGAAGAAAAACATTATGCACCAGTGTACATATAGCACCCATCTCCACATACACTTTACCCACACATTCAATGCATAGGTACACACTCCATGTCATAAACTTCATGTAACCTTCATAAATCATTATACTGAAATATACACCCATATTTGTCAATGTGCCGGATAGCAACAATTTAGAAAATAGGTCCCGACATGGGAGGCCGCCGAAAGCTCATGGTACTGCAACCAAGATGACATATCACCCTCAAACAAGGGATCCACACTTTAGGTTCATTCAGTTTGCAACCTCACAAAGTCCGCATGAAGGTTTTTAGTGTCTACCTTTTGTTGGATACTTTGTGACGAGTCTCAAAGGCAAGAACTGTAAATGGATGTATGCAGGGTACATGTTTTTTTACTTGCAGAGCTTTGCTAATATATCTACTTGCAGAGGCTTCACAGGAGCCAACCTCAGCCTATAGTCCTACTTGGCACGTCCTGAGACCGCCAAGTGTCATCCTCAAGGCAGGACCTAGTAAGCTTCCTAGAAGCTTCCTAGTTAGCTTCTTAGAAGCATCCTATCCTATTTTGTGCCACAAAGAAAACTGTGGCTGTCGCGGGGTTTGAACCCATGACCCATGAGCTCCGGCGCCCGTTCCAACCAGGCCACAAAGTTGTGTTTCCTTTGATGATCTCCAGGGGACATACCCATTTCAGGCAGTGAATTCCTGTCCTATATCAGAAGAGACCAAGGGGACATACTCCATAGAGCAGTGCATGCCTTGTCTGTCCGTGCAGCCAGCTAGCCAGCCAGCCAGCCAGCCAGTGGACAAGGTGTATACCATTCAACAAATCTCTCCCTTGCACCTCTGTCCATCTGTCGTTCACTGGGCTCCATCAATGCATTGGGGCTCACCCTTCCTCTGCTGTACTCCTCATGCCAAAGCCACGATTGCCTGTATAGTGCAGGTCACTCTCCAGCGACTTCGTCATGCAGTCGGCAAGCATGCTCTTGGTTCCGCAGTGCTGCAAGTCCACCACGTTCTTCATGACCAGGTCACGTGAATAGTGGTAACGTATGTCGATTTGCTTCGTTCTGGGAGGTGACCTCATCTTTAGCCATCAAGATGGCGCTCATATTATCCACGCATAAGACCGTGGTGTCCTTCTGTGGAACTGTCATTTTGCCAAGCAAGCTGCGCAGCTACTGAGTCTCCTTGCAAAACTCAGACAGAGTTGTGCAAGGAGACTTATGCAGTGCCTTGTCAGGCCGTGCAACCAGCCAGCCAGCCAGCCAGCCAGCCAGTGGACATGGTGTATATTATTCAACAATATTATGTGTCCAAAATGACCCTGATTAACCATACCTCTGCAGCACCCAATCCCCTTGCTTTGAGTTCCAAAGAACAGCCTAAATGCACTTTATTGTGCTTCCAAATACCACATTTCCCCCTTCTTTTATTGAACAGAATGTATAAACCTGGGGCACCTCCAAAGGATTACAACTGTGGTGTAATGGTCCATGGGTGATCCTGCACCGTCGAAAGGCAATTTGGTGTAATTAATGGTGCTTGAGGGTGCTCCGTCAAGCGTCCATGATTCTAGCATAATGCTGAGCGACTGAAGCACAATGATGCACGTCAGAGCATGTAAATACGCTGCACTTAACTATCCTGTGCATGGTTTCATGCATCGGAAAGCCTTTTAGTAGCCCTATAACTTTGCTCCTGCGTTCCATGTCCAAATTAGAAAATAAAACTCATCTCAGCACTTTGTAACGTGGGTGCTGCTGATATCCTTTAGAACTCTGCTCACATAGCATGGAGGGACTAGAAAGCGCTTACTTCATCTCAGATCACTGCCCAAATGAACCATGGGCCTCACACGAAGGTTAGACCATGTTGGAATGCATGCGGGCCCATATCCTTGATTGTGTCAAAACAATGTTCCACCGCTTCTGCAGGAGACATGGGAGCATACGACCTCGTTGTCAACGTCTGATTACCTATGTAACAAAAGCAGAACATGGCACAGAGAATGGAATGGTACCTGATCCTCAAAGCACCGGTGGCCCTGAATTTGGGCCATGGGGCTCAGTTTGAGATTCATCTGATGCACAAGGCCTACTTGACCCGATGAAGGGGACAGAGGTGCTCAACAAGGAGAACAAGACAGATGCAAATAAGGAGGCTACTACAAAGAAGAATATGGAGGTGCTCATGTTCCTAATGCTGTCTACCATCAAGACTTGTGGAGGCCAGTTTTGAGGCCACATATTGGCAGCCAAGGCATGGAAAATTGGAACCATCTACTTATTTCCATTGCTTGCTGTTAAAAAGTGCCCCTTCCATGGATGCCGTTTGCCGTTTTACTGGTTCGACCACTGGAGAGTGGTTGGATGTCGGTTCTGATTGCAGATTTGGACTCCTTGGATTTTGCCATGCGGTTTCAAGCTTTCAGTTACTCGATTTGGTTGAGAATTCAGAAAGTTAGCCCCATCCGAAGTTCGGGTGGTCGACGGGTGGAATCTGGTCTCCGTCATTGGTGACAGGATTATTCCACCGCGGTGGTCCGAGTTCGTCTCCAAAGAGCTCCAAATGCACCAGGGGCATGAACGAAGTGACCAGGGGGATCTCCTTGACCAGGATGAACTTCTCCTTGACTTCTGGGCAAGGAAAGGCGCTCCGACGGGTCATCGTCGAAGCGCCTCCCGTTGCCTAGCGTGCAAGGCATGGTGGGCGGCTCCACCAAGGGTTACTTCGACAGCCGTAGCAGGGGCTCTACTGCTCCGTTTTGGGCGTGCTTGGATGCGTTGGAAAGCTTAGATCACAGGCTATAAGAATCTGATGTAATCTCACCAAAATAACTAACCATAAATGATTCCCAGCCTCTCTCAGTTTCCGTAACCTGCATTCTGCCAGAATTCCGCACTTGGTGTTGTGGCGACCCAAAGCACACACCTCCCTTGGAAGTCTCCTTGCACTAAGTAGCCGTGCACACTCAGGCATTTCAGGGCATGCCAGGACAACATTCCTGACAAAGGGTTATGGGCCCACAGCCCTGACTTTCCTACCAAGACGTTCACGACTTCCGCAACGCACAGGAGTGTCGCTCCGGGCGACGTCGCCGTCGCACTCTGAGATTGTCCTTCGCAGAAGTTCAACATGGCGCAGAAGCCAGAGTCCTCGCCCATCCAAAAGTACATGGGCGGCCTTAGATTTGGGCTGTGGCGGTGGCATTTTGAGATCTACCTCGCGCACAAGGGACTCTTGGAGCTTATGAAGGGCACGGAGGTTCAAGATGCGAGCGCAACGAACGAGGAGAAGACAGCCTTCGCAAAGAAGAACACGGAGGCGCTGATGCTCCTCTTGTCGGCGTTGCATGAATCTCAGTGGGGCTATATCCACGGCTGCGAGCTGGCAGCTGACGTATGGAAGAAGCTCTAGTCCATTCACCAATCAACATCCCTAGCCAACAAGATCTTTGCGATGAAGCGACTCTTGACAGTGAGGATCGAAGAGGGTGAGGACGTCATTTCTGCCATGCAGCAGATCGAGTCTCTTGCCTCACAATGCAGTGATGTGGGGTGGAAGATTGACACAAAGATGCAGGCGATGGCGCTCCTCATGGCTCTACCCGACAGTTGGGGTCCTCTCATCACCATGCTGGGAGGTTGGGAGGAGAATAAACTCACCTACGGTGCAGTCGCCGAGTACATCCGCAACGAGGTCCACCGTCGGAGCGGTGGCGAGATCTCGTCATCCTCAACTGCCCTGGTCACCAAAACGTAGGGTGGCAGTAGTAGCGGCAAGCGAGGCGGCGGTAAGGGCGGCGGCAAGAAGGGCGCCAAGAAGGGTGCATGCCATAACTGTGGCAAGGAGGGCCATTGGGCCAAGGAGTGCCTGGAGGAGGCGCAGTCTGGTGGCAAGGGCGTCAAAGGAAAGAAGGTGCTCCTCAACGGCACGAGGAACCACGACCTGAAGGGGGCCAACCGACGGTGCCTCGACTCAGGTGCGGAGGAACATACCCAAGTCGAGAAGGTGGGGTTCATCAACTACACCAAGTCTGCAAAGTCCATGGTGACCGCCAACGACAAGGTCGAACCTGCGGCCGGCCAAGGTGACGTGGACGTAGAGGTGGTGATTGGTGGTAAAAAGGCGCAATGTGTTATCCAAAACGTGCAACATGTCCCTGGCCTGGCTGACATTTTGAGTGTGAGCCGCTTGACAGACAAGGGGTATGAAGTGCTCTTTTGCAGGAAAGGTGCAGTCCTGCGGATGGATGGCGGCGGCGAGGTTGTGCTAGAGGCGAAGCGCGAGGGAGGCCTCTACATCGTTGAGACCAAGGTCATCCCCTCGGCAGCCGCAACGGAGCCGACAACCGTGCAAGAGGCACTTGCACGGCCTGACGGGCAGCAGTGGGACGAAGCAATAAAATCTGAACTTGCGTCCCTTGCTGAAAATGGCACTTGGGAGTTGGTGGATCGGCCAGAGGGGGCGAAGGTGATCAGCTCCAAGTGGGTGTTCAAGGTGAAGTTCACCAAGGACAGCAAGGTGGAGAAGTATAAGGCGCGGCTAGTGGCGAAGGGGTACGCGCAGCGGAAAGGCGAACACTACGATGAGACGTTCGCGTCCGTTGCCAAGTTCACAAGCATCCGGACGATCCTCGCGGTGGCAGCCGCAAAGGACATGGAGATCCACCAAATGGATGTCAAGACGGCATTCCTGAACGACATCATCGACAAGGAGATCTACCTTGAGGTGTCGGAGGGGGTGGATGCGCCGGAGGGCAAAGTATGCAAGCTGCGGAAGGCCTTGTATGGGCTAAAACAGGCGTCCAGGTGCTGGTACCAGCAGATGGATGGCTACATGGCGGAGCTCGGCTTCAAGCGTTGTGAGTCAGACCACAGCGTGTACGTGCGGCGTAATAAGGGACTCCATCAGATTGCCGCACTCTATGTGGACGACCTGATCCTTTGTTCATCAGATCTGGCGGCTTTGCAGCAGCTCAAGAAGCAGCTGAGCAGCAGATTTAAGATGACGGACATGGGGGAGCTGGAGTACTACCTCGGGGTAAGCATCACGCGGAACCGGAGGGCGCGTACGCTTGAGCTGGGGCAGGCCAAGTACGTGGCCGAGGTCTTGAAGCGGTACGGCATGGAGGACTGCAAACCAGTGGGCAGTCCATTCTCCACAAGCTGTGAGCTGAGTGCGGTGATGGCGCCGCAAACCAAAGAAGAGAAGGAGGACATGGCGGAGGTACCCTACCAGTCGGTGGTGGGCAGCCTAATGTATGCCATGGTGGCGACTCGGCCGGACTTGGCCTACGCGGTGGGTCAGGTGAGCAGGTACGTGGCCAACCCTGGGCCACTACACTGGCAGGCGGCGAAGCGCATCCTTCGGTACTTGCAGGCAACGCGACACACGCGCCTGAAGTACGACGGAAAGGGGAGGTCAGACCCCTTGCGGCTGGTCTGTTACACTGACGCGGACTACGCCGGTGATGTGGACAAGAGGAAGTCCACTTCTGGCTATGTGTTCTTCCTTGCAGGTGCAGCGGTCTCGTGGTGCAGCAGGAAGCAGTACTGCGTCGCCACCTCCACAGTGGAAGCGGAGTACATTGCTGTGGCCGAGGCGGTCAAGGAAGCGGTGTGGCTTCGCAGATTGCTGGGGGAGCTGGGCGTGCCGCAGCAGGAGCCTACGGTGGTTCAAGAGGACAACACCGGCTCCCTCTCGCTGACCAACAACCCGACGCAGCACAGGAGGACGAAGCACATCGACGTGCGCTACCACTACGCGCGCGACATGGTGGAGAAGGGACAGGTTGTGTTGCAGCACTGTAGCACGAAGCATATGCTCGCGGATTGCTTGACCAAGGCGCAGTCCCAGGATCTGTCAGAATAATGCGGAAGCGAGAACGGCAGCAGCAGAATCAGGCAGAAGCATTAGGACATGAAAGTGTACGTCACCAAGGTGACGTAAGCAGGAGCGCCTCCAGGAGTTAGTCGCGGGAGGTGATAGAGACCGAGACGCGAGGTAGTCGACATAGGCAAGCCGGTGTGAGAGAGAATGGACGAGATGGTAGACGCTTGGCGGAGTAAGAGGGGCTGAGCGAGGGAGCGAGAGTGACGGAGCGAAGGGGTGTGAGGGGCTGGCGAAGACGGGAAATGCGAGGATGTGGCAGAGCGAAGACACGGCGGCGAAGCCGCGAAACCAAGGGGGAACAGGATGAGCAGAACTGTTCTGGTTAAACATTGAGGGAATGAACGTCCTCATTATATACAAGCAGAACAGGACAAATAGAGAAGCAACGGCTTCTTGTGTGCTAGCCGGACGCGCTTGCGATCGGTGTCGCTTATTAGGGGATCTCTCGGTTAGATGCCCGTTAGGTCGGTTGGAGACCGACAACGGCTAGTGCTGATCACCGAGTTGGTTCGATCCGAAGGTGAACCGGTGTTCGAGAATTCTGAGTTTCCGCAGGTGCTTTGTGCACTAGTTGGATTCTCATTTCTGACATCCCCCCAGAATCCAACTACCATGTGTGACGGACTCTTCTTTCTTGGTGTGCAGCCCTGGGTACTCCGCAAGTCAGGAGCAGGTGGGACCACATAGTACTGAGGTCGTTGGGGTAGACTTGGGTGAGAGGTTGTCGACTGGGATGCATGACTTCTCTCAGTCTTGCTCGTACTGCCTGGTTTGCTTGCCTGTATTCTTCTTGCTGTGCAGCAGGAGTTGGAGCATTTCCCAAGTAGAACTGTCTCCCTAGGAGTGTGTCAGTGACACCGAACCCAAAGAGAAAGTATGGGAAGAGGGCCTCATACACTTGTGATACCCAGCGGGTTGCGAGAAGTGAGGTGGGGTCCTCTTCTTCAGAGGGAAACAAAATTGTTCTTCCGACAAGGGTTGGCAGGGAGGTGGTATGTTGACACGCTGTTCGAATCCAGTGTCGCCACCATGCTTGTTGCAGGATGCGGTGCCAGAGGAGAGGTCCGGTACGGAGAAACGAGAGATGAGAGTCATAGCCGATAGAAAGGAATGGTCGGAGACGATGGGCTAGGTTGGAAAGTGCAGTCTGATATTCAAGGGTCCATGGTGTTTGGAGGTAGTTAGATTCGTAACGGCCGAGAAGAAGTGAAGCGCCGTTGAGTTGTCCGAACCACCATGTTTGAGCCAGGACGAGGATGTTGTCTGACCAGGTGATGATGTTGGATCCATCTTCGGCAAGAACTGGTACTCTTGAAGTGAGTTGCTGACGCTGTCTTCAAGACATGGTGACGAGTGTTGATGGTGAAGATTGAGGTCGGAGGAGGAAGGCTGAACAACGAAGTGAGTGTAGCGGCAAAATCTCGTGTGTGATTTGAATTAGGGGAGTAGGATGCGGTAAGGGGAAGGCAGGTCTCAACGCGCCGCGAGAAATCTGCTGCCGACGTGGGTGCAGGCTGCTGCGGAAACGGGCAGCTAGCGCGTGCAGATCCTTGTGCCGTTCACAGATGCTGGTGATTACTGATGATGAGACGGAGGCTGATGGCGATGGAGTGGGCGCAGGGGCGAACCGCGTGCGCTGACGGAAGTTTCGGCGTGGGCGTAGGTCGTCGCGACTCGAGCGATGCGACCGGGCGGATCCTTGTGCCGAGCAGAGTAGAACTAGATGACGATGGAGGAATGCTGGATAATGGAGTGGGCGTAGGGGCGAACCGCGTGCGCTGAAGGACGTTTTCGGCGAGGGCGCAGGTCGTCGCGGAAAAGGCGATGCGACCGGGCGGATCCTTGTGCCGAGCTGAAAGCGATGCGAAGCGGAGGAAGCGATTGATTGATAAGTGGGCGCAGGGGCGAACCGCGTGCGCTGAAGGAAGTTTCGGCGTGGGCGCAGGCCGTCGCAGAAAAAGGCGATGCGGCCGGGCGGATCCTTGTGCCGAGCTGAAGCGATTTGCGGAAGCGGAGGAAGTGATTGATTGATGAGTGGGCGCAGGGGCGGAACCACGTGCGCGATAAAGCGATGCTGATGAGAATGATGGATGGGAAGGCGGCGCGGATGATGCTGATGGTGATGATTAATGCGAAGGCGGCGTCGATGATGCTGATGACGGAGAGGTGAGGCAGAGGCAGGCGGCTGATGGAGCTGAGGAGACTGAAGCATGAAGGAGGAGGAGGGATGATGGAGGCAAATGAAGATGAAGATCGAAGGCTGATGATGATGAAGGAGGAGCGACGCAAGCGGAGAGAGTCGAGATGGGAGGCGATGCGGTAGGAAGGCAGAGCAACACAACTACTTCTTCAGCGTTCAGGAGAGTGACGGCTTGTTCCCCAGTTGGCTCGGAAGTGGGAGCAGGAAGACTGGTGGTGTCCGATATCCTGTCAGCTGGAAGAAGTTGGCTGTGGCAGAGGGATTCAGGCAGCGGGCAGAGGCACGACCGCTGATGTCAGGAGAGTGACGGCTTGTTCCCCAGTTGGCTCGGAAATGGGAGAAGGAAGACTGGTGGTGTCCGATATCCTGACGACGAAAGTTTTGGCTGCAGTTGCTGACGAGGTGAGGAGGCGATGCGGGAAGGCGGCTCGAGATGATGGGCACATGCAGATAGAGGAAGATAACGAGGAAGGAGCAGATGAAGCTGATGAGGTAGGATAAAAGGGAGGGAGATGCTGACGGAGGCGGATGCGATGAGGAGCAGCGGATGGCAGACTGCAAGAAGCTTCTTGGTAGTTGACGGCAGGCGGCGGCTTGAGAGTTACTTGCGGCTGATGTAGGAGACACGTCACCGGTTGTTAGCCACGGACGCGGAGATGGGCACAGGGACTTCTTAGGACGACGGGGCGTTTTCCTTCAGCGTGGAGAACTCGTCAGGCAGAGCTGCTGTTGTCAGCTGTTGGCGAAGCGTCGAGGCGCGAAACAATGGTAGCGGTGGCAGGAGAACGCGAGTCGAAGTGGTGAAGCAAAGATGACGGCAGAGCGATGACGCGGTCACGGGACTCCAGGTGATGTTGCCTGAAGCTCTGATACCATGTCAGAATAATGCGGAAGCGAGAACGGCAGCAGCAGAAGCAGGCAGAAGCATTAGGACATGAAAGTGTACGTCACCAAGGTGACGTAAGCAGGAGGGCCTCGAGGAGTTAGTCGCGGGAGGTGATAGAGACCGAGACGTGAGGTAGTCGACATAGGCAAGCCGGTGTGAGAGAGAGTTGGCGAGATGGTAGACGCTTGGCGGAGTAAGAGGGGCTGAGCGAGGGAGCGAGAGTGACGGAGCGAAGGGGTGTGAGGGGCTGGCGAAGACGGGAAATGCGAGGATGTGGCAGAGCGAAGACACGGCGGTGAAGCCGCGGAACCAAGGGGGAACAGGATGAGCAGAACTGTTCTGGTTAAACATTGAGGGAATGAACGTCCTCATTATATACAAGCAGAACAGGACAAATAGAGAAGCAACGGCTTCTTGTGCGCTAGCCGGACGCGCTTGCGATCGGTGTCGCTTATTAGGGGATCTCTCGGTTAGATGCCCG
>SZWC01002304.1:53442-77989 GCA_023375785.1 Penium margaritaceum | reverse complement strand
AACCTCATGGCCACAGTGACAGGGAGCCGGGGTGTGCCGCGGCAGGTGGACTGCCGGATGCGGAAGTGCAGCTGTGGTCGCTACCAGGAGTTCGGCATTCCGTGTGTGCACGCATGTGCTGTGCTGCTGGAGAATGGCGTGACACCGGATAACTACACCGACATGGCGTACAGCATCGCCACGTGGAAGCGCTACTACGGCCACCCCATGCCGGGCGTCAACCTCAGGGCGTTGAAGCCAGCCTCCCCGGAACCAGACCGTGAGGGGGGCCCCCGGGACCAGGGTGGCACGCCCCTGGCGGCCCTGCAGTGGGCCGTCCGTAGGACAAACGCAAGCGGCAGGGGGATCTACTGCGTGCAAACCACATTTGTGGACAGTGTGGCCAGAAGGGCCACCCTATGAAACGCTGCAAGAACCCACCCGCTGCAACACCAGCACAAATGGCTACGTCACGCGCGGCTGAGCTGCGAGGCCAGCAGGTTGCTGTAGCCAATGTTGCTCAGGATGCTGCAGGAGCCATCGTGGATGCAGCAGACACTGAAGCCGGCACAAGCGTACGAACAAGTGCAGCAACTGCAGGGGCAACAACTGAGGAGGCACCTGAAGAGGGAGACCTAACGCAAGAGCAGAAAGCAATCGGCCAGGCACAGGAGGGGGAGGAGGAGGAGGAAGAGTACGAGGAGGTCAATTCAGAGGAGGAGGGGAACACCGAGGTCTTAGTCTCCAGGCCTGCACCAGAAGGTGAGCGCACTTCAGAGTGGATAGATTCGGACACTTCAGACGAGGAGTACGACCCAGATGAATAGACTAGGAGGGCAAGGCATGAGGCAGAGGAGGCTGCTTTCCGTCGTCAGTATGCCATGGTCCGCGAGCTTGTTCCCGAGATGGGGCTGCCAGACCTTGACATGTTACCTGACAATGGAGCTGTGTAAAGGTAAGATGTTCATTAGTGTTGCACATGACTCCTATGCATTGCCAGTTTGTGTTGCATCTGCACAAACTACTATATTCCTCACTAACCTTCACCCGTACCCTGATTGCAGGTGAAGAAGGCTATTCTACTCGTGCCTATCCAAGCATCCTCAAGGTCAAGATCCCGAAGGACCACAAGGGGACTGTCTGTTAGGGGGCGGTTTAGATTGCAGCGTGTGCATGTGGAGGGGGATGATTGTATCCAGATTTCACGTGTCCAACCAGTGGAGGTGTTCTCTGATGCCTTAGAGTGTGGAGATGCCTGCCCTTGTGCAGCATGCGACGTTATGCATTGGGTGAACAATTTGCCGGTCTACGTGCAAGAGTGGATTGCCTCATGTGACCTGTCTCCATTGTCTTTCATGTGGACCTAAGGCTTTCCTACATGTTGACTTTTTCATTCAATGTATTCATTGCATTTTAATAGCAATTTTTGTGAAGTAATGGTGCTTAAGGTGGATGCAGATGCTTGCACAACCCGAAATAGTCACATTAACCCCCAAAGACAAAGTTGCACTACTGTTTATGGTAATTGTCTCATTCTTCCCCCTTGTGATATGTGTGACGTATATGTCTCATTCTTCCTCAACCCTAGGTGGAAATTACATGAAAAGTCACCCAGTCACAAACGGTGAAACACAATGATAGGAAAAGCATGTCTTAAGGTGGCTGAATGCAACAAACCGTTTTATGGCATCCACTAGGTGAAGACATTACATTACTACAAAGGAAGCATAAACATTGCAGTGGGGAGTGCTATATCATGAATAGTGCATGACCTAATGGAATATTAAGGGTACTGTAGCCTTCGTATTGCATAATTGTTGGCACAATGCACTGGAGTGTGCATACACCAGACAAGATCCCGGGAAGTCCAAACATGAAAAGAGGGTAGCCCACAAGTCATTTTGCAGAAGCCTATGCCCAATGTCGTTAACAGTGGGTACTCCAGACATGATTCCGGGTAGTCCACACATGATACTCGGTGCTTCAGACATGACAATGGGTACTCCAGACATGATTTTGCAGAAAACTTGCCTCAATGTACTGGACTGTGGATACTCCAGACATGATTCTGTCAAAGTGTATGCTCTTTACACGAAAAATAAGGGTGAATTAGAGAGGAAACGGCACAATTCTTCATCAGTAACACTGTTCCTGGAGGGCATAAGGGACATGAAAATCTACAATGAAAGTAAGATGCCCCTGCATAAAGGGGGCAAAAGGGATATGATTCGGCTGATAACCTACGTCTGTACCATGTGCAGGGGGCACTACGGACTCGGTGGCTCGGTCCATACCCACGGCTCCCAAGGGTCGGGACAGTGTGGCGGACGACTACTTGGCATGCGAATTCCCAAGTTCCATGCCATACGTTCTGGAGGCACAGGAGCTTGGGCCCACGATGGTTCCTCGTGGCCCAAGTCACGGTTGCGTGCTACATACCGGTCCCACTCCTCCTTCAATGCTACCCATGCCCGATGAGCCGCCACAAGGTCCCCTATGGGCGTACTCCATCCTTGATGTGTCGGGCCATTTGGACGTCCGTCGGTGTCCATGTCGATGGAACGTGGCCTAAAATAATGTGGATACTTAGCGAAGTGGACTGACTGAGAAGCACTTTAAGTACACACGATTGTACCTTTTCACCGTGCAAACCAGTACAACGAACAGGTTCAACGACAGAAATCTTCATTGGTGCATGCCAACGTTCGACACGCAAACCCGGACATTCAACTTCTCCTATACTTTGGAACGTGCGGCTGCAACCTCGGACGGGCAAAAGTAAGGTGCCCGATTCCACGTGGACACGGGCTTTGCGCATGAACCGTGTAACGCTGGCAACATGACATAGTCATGTGACACACAGTCATATATCCCCTCGGATGGGGCTACGTCGTCCCATTGGGCCGTCGTCCACTTTCAGCGTGGAACTCCGTACTCGACCAATCGGATTAACGTATGATGTAAGCAATGCCGAGTCATACCGTGTCTCTTACATAAACCTTTTTCATACCGTTTGCAACAACAAACCAGACGTGCAAACGTAAAAAAATGACGACCCGAAACCATTGTGACGACCAACGAAATTAGGGTAACGTTACGTTGTTTCAGTGACTATGTGGTCACCTCGCGATGACGTACTTACGAGGCTCTGCCGACGTCGACATCCCTAACTCCAAACCCTCGACGTTTCGTTGAAACAATGGGGGCGACGTAGCCCTAATTCTCAGCATGGGGGCAAGCTGGGAAAATAATAAAAAAATGGGGGCGACCTAGCCAGTTGTTTTCAGAGTGGGGGCGACCTAGCCATTTTCCTCAGAATGGGGGCGTCTCAGACATGGTCGCCCGAAAATGGGGGCGACCTGGGAATAAGCCGGTCTCATGCTTGTATATTTTTGTGGAGACATTGGCGCCTACCCTCTCTATGACAGATTCCACGATTTATCGACACAACCCTTGGCTACACGCTGGTTGTATCGGTACATTTCGTGGGGCTCCCATATTTTTCGGAAATACCCTACTGCTCTTGGATTTCAACGAATGGAAAATTGTGAATTATAAAATCTATGAATTAGACGAGAATTTTCAGGTTTGAATCATTTTGGTAGTCCTTAATGGTCGAATCTGCATCGAATGGTACCTTGATTTCAATGTTTTATATGGAGAAAAACACCATTGAATTTTCAAATCCTTTAGACTTCCACATAAAATTTGAGTTCAATTATTTATATGGTATGTAGAATTCATTAAACAAAAAAGTGTGTCACATTGAATCAACTTAAAGAACAATTAATATCGAAATCCAAGAGCAGTAGGGTACGAGGATGTTACCTCGGTGCCATGCCTCAGTTGCGCAAGCTGGCCATGCGGCTGTTGACTCAGCTATGCTCTTCGTCCGAGTGCGAGCGTGCTTTCAGTGCGCACGAGCTCATCCATACGGCACGCCGCAACCGGCTGAGTGTGAGCATGCTTGAACTGCTGGTGCGCTGCAATGTCCGCCTGCGCAAGCAGTACAAGTGCCGCAGCAAGCGCAGGGCGACAGACTTTAACTGGCTGCAGGACAAGGACGACTCGGACAGTGAAGATGATGGCGAGCTAACTGAGCTCACCAACATTCCGAAGGAGGAGGAGGGTGAGGAAGGGATGGGAGTGGAGGAAGACGAAGAGGAGGGGGAGGAGGATGAGGAGGAAGAAGAGGGCAATGGGAATGAGGAGGCGGCTGGCAGCCAGGATTCAGCTCCAGGAACAGAAGCAGAAGACAGCCCAAGCTACGCCCGCCCAATCCGTAGCCGCGAAGCAGTGGAGGCTCTGCTTGTGCAGGTTGCAACAGGTCAGGCTGCTGCTACAGCAGTAATCGGCACTGCTCGGACTGCAGCCCGTGCTCGTGCAGCAGCTGCTGAGCGAGCAGATGGTGCTGAGGATGCAAATGCAGGAGGAGGATCATCTGTGACAGCAGCCCAGGGGTCTGGGACTGCTACTGGAACTGCCGCCAGCAACACGAGGCTCAGCAGGAAGGTGATGACTGGCGGTGCTGGCACTGCTGGTGGTGCTGGTGGTGCTGGAGTTGGTGGCGGTGCAGGTGGTGCTGGCGGTGCTCGCGGTGCAAGTGGTGCTGGCGCAAGCGGGGGAAAGCAGAGGAAGCACAAGGGAACAACATAACTTTCATGTTGTGTTTTACAGGTTGAGCATCCCACTTATCATGGGATGCAATGTGCCTTCTTTAATGGTTGCACATGATGACGATGGTCCTTTTATGATGGGTAGGCATGGCATTATATGCTCTCCAATGGCTGGGATGTTTGGGAACCTGCTCAAACTTGCATGTGAAAATTGCATCATGATATCTTCCATGCTGCAATTGACAATTGTATCGTTGCATTTGCTTTATTGCCATGCTGACATAAGTTTTCTGCAATTGGCACTAGAAACATGACAAGCTCAATCATGGACCAGGAATGTGGTGCTCTGTTCAAATGTAGACTTGGTGCAAATGGATATAGCTACGCCCAAGTAGATGTACGTATGGCCAATTTTCCAATATGTCACCAGATGAGATGAAAGTTCTTCCATGATTAAGGGCAAAAATGGCAATTAGAAAACTGTTCAAAGTGACCAGCAGAAGCATAGCTGCAATTTGGCCAAGCAGATGCTGTGATTTTGCCTCTTCATAGGCAGTGTACATCGATGTAAGAATGGCATGATACATCGATACATCGATGTTAGCATGGATGTACCGATGTTCGGGGTCTTGGTGGCAACACTGGTTATCGAGAAATATTTTGATGTATGCTCATTCCCTCATTTGGAGAAATGGTAGAAATGCCGTCTACCCCTTTTTTTCATCCATGACCCTCATGCACCCCTCCATCAGAAAAATAAGCCCCATTCGCCCCTACCTCCAAAGAATAAGCCCCATCTACCCCTGTCTAGCAACAAAAATCCCCATTTACCCACCGTTTTCACCATGCTCGATGAGAGATTCTGTTGTTGCTTGAGCATAGTGAAATCGGGCATGCATTGCTAGATCACGACCCTCCATCGCGGTCGTCACAATGGAGGGCCGCAATGGCATTGAGGGGTGGGGGGGTATGCACATGGCAAAAATGCCGGTCGGAACTTCGTCAACTGCCGGCAATCCCCTCCCGTGCTGCCCACTAGCCCACCCACCCACCCACCGATCAAGGCCCTTGGGATTGAGGGATGTAATCGAACAGGTGGCAAGATGCCTACGGGGGGCCGGAACACCCGATGCTTGAAGAACGGGGAGTTAAAAACTCCCCATTTGTCATTGTGGTCATTTTAAAAACATTTTTTGCCCATGTTTGATGTAAAAATCACACAAAACCTGAGAAACTCAAAACGGTTCGATTGCAACTTGTCTCACTTGAAACGGTCAAGGTTTGAGTATGCTAGGGTTGGTTTTCAGTCACGGCCATGGATTCGCACTAGCACCTCAGTGTCAACCTCAAAACAGGGAGAAGCTCGAGCGGGTGAGTCTTGTGAAGCGAGACCCACCCGTTGGCCGGCGAGCGAAGCTCGCTGGCGCAACCTGCTCGAGCAAGGGGAAAACCCTCGCATGACACGAAAAGGGGGCTGACTGCCCCAGTCCGCAAAAACTCAAAGAAACACACAGTGTGCCCCTAACTATTCTAGACCTAAACCAGGCTCCCGAAGTACAGCAAACAACCAGAGTGATGCAAAACTAAGTTTCACAAGGAATCCATAATAGTTGCCATAGCTGGCTCTGAGAGCGATGCAGAGGCAATGCCGCGAGAGGGAGGCAAGCGGACTGGTGGCTCCAGGGGTAGCCGAGGGTGGGTCCGGCGTACGGAGTCAGTGTGCATTGCCTCCACTATCTGGATCAGCATGCCCTGCGCACTCATGTCCACATCGGAGAGGAAAATATATACAGAGAGAATTAACACGCCCCCTTGGACGGGAGTACGGCGGGCATGCAGCCAAGGTGCTCAAGTTGTTGATGGAGTGAAGGAGATGGGAGTGCCTTGGTGAGGAAGTCGGCCAGCTGTGCATCACCGCTCATTAGGCACACTTGCACGGCGCCTGCCTCGACTGCTTCATGGAAGAAGTGATGCTCTACACTGATATGCTTTGTGCGAGGATGCAGCACACCATCATTCTCAGCAATGCGGCGTGCGGCAGAGCTATCGCTATGAAGTACAACGGCATGAGTGGGCAGCCCCAATTCCTCAAGTAGTCGTGCCAGTCAGATGCATTCACAAGCTGCTTCACCCAGTGTCATGTATTCAGCCTCAGCCACACTGCGAGCCACACATGACTGCTTGGCACTTCGCCACGACACTGCTGTGCCCCACACACGGAACACATAGCCACCACGACTGCGTGCCCCACGATCACGTGCATAATCACTGTCACAGTACGCATCCAACAACGGACATGATGAGGGTGCAAAGACCACACCAAGCGCAGCAGTGTCCATCACATAGCGAAGCAACTTCAGAAGTGCCTTGAGATGTGTGCTTCATGGCTGTTGGCTGAACTGTGCCAGCACGTTCACTGCACATGAGATGTCAAGTTGCGTGGTGGAAGCAAGATATGAAAGCTACCAGTGATTTGTTTGTACAGTGTGGGGTCACAATCTGGTGCGTAGTCAGTGGTGTTGGCGTCCAAGAGGTGTGCATACACATCGGGACTCATCGGTGAATGCTGTTGTGGCAGATTCTGTACCAGGTGTTGAAAGCATACAGTCAGGTGTGCTATGAACCGTCCTTGATGCATGCTAAGCGTGCAAGCAGTTCTGTCCCTGGCAATGGTCATGCCCAAGAAGTTTGTGGCTTCACCCAAGTCATTCATGCTGTAGTGCGTGGTGAGCATCTTCTTTCTTTCTGTGATGAGGGAAAGAGAGGGGGACAAGATAAGGAGATCGTCCACATAGACAAGCAAGGCAACAGGGAGGCCGTTGTCCCAGTGCAGAAACAGAGACGGGTCACTTAGACTTTGCATGAACCCCCCTGATCCAAGTAAGGCTGCACACCGAATCCGGTTCGCGAATCTGAAGCTGGATTCGGATTCGCGAGTCCGAATCCACTGCTGGATTCGGATTCGCGGATCCGAATCAAAGATTCGCGAATCCTTGTGGATTCACGAATCTTGGCAAATCCTGTGGTGTGGTCTTAGTTCTGTTGCCAGGAAAATACACGGTTGTTAAAAAAAATATCGGATGACCTCCGGTGCAACTACCGTTCCTTGCATGAGCGATTTGACAGTGCCCCGTTTGCTCCGTAAGCGAAGCATGCCAGTCAGGTCTAACACCTGATTCGCTCGACGCCAGGCTTTGATGACCTGGCTTGACCGATGTACGTGAGTCAGGACTTTGCACGCCAACGGAATTTCCTGAATGGTGCGCACTGAATCGCTGCTCCCTCGTGGAAAATGTGCGAGTGAGTGGAAAACGTGCGAGTGAGTGGAAAACGTGCGAGTGAGTGGCGAATCATTTGTCGCCAACTTCGTGCATGTGTGAGGCCGTTGACCTAGCACATGCACGATTTCCGCAAGTAAGCGCAGCCGTCAGCTTCCGAGGTTTCGAAACTTCGGAAGTTGAATTCATAGGCGTCCTCGCTCAACAGTCGGACGTGAAAGGGACCAGCTCCATTTTTTTCTCCCCCCCCTCCCTGTGTTCCTTCTAGGATTTGTTGGTGGATTCCCGAATCCTGAATGAGACCCGACCCTGGATCCGGATTCGTGAATCCGGATCCGGATTCGGGATTCGTGAAACAGATTCACGAATCCAAGGATTCGTGTGCAGCCTTAGATCCAAGGGTGCGTCGTATTTCTTTATTCCAGCAGTGCGGGGCTTGCTTAAGCCCATAAAGGGCCTTGAGAAGCAGCTACACACAGTCAGTGCCATCATCAAACCCTTCTGGTTGTTTCACATAAATCTCCTCCTCAAGTGGGCCATTGAGGAAGGCATTCTTGACATCCATTTGATGGATTTCCCAGTTCTCGTGCGCTGCTACACCCAACAGTGCCCGGCTCGTCCCGTACTTGCCCACTGGGGCATAGGTGTCTGTGAAGTCCTGACCTGGGATCTGGTGAAAACCATTAGCCACCAGCCTCTCTTTGTACTTCTCAATGAGTCCTGCTAGGTTCCTCTTGAGCTTGTAGACCCATTTGACATCAATAACTTTCTGCCCTGGTGGCAGTGGGACCAGTTCGTACACACCATGCTCCAGAAGGGCGTTTAACTCAGCCACCATGGCCCTGTCCCATTCACCCGCATCTGCACGCCCCCTGGCCTCGGCAAGTGTGTGCGGCTCCACAGTGTTATGGTCCGCATTCACCGGTCCAGCCGTGTGATAAAACTGTCTGTAGTTCACACGCCCCACATTGCGCGAGGAGCGTCGTACCGGCGGTGGGGATGGTGTTTTGGAATCCTCTGTGCTGTGTTGGGGCGTTTGGGTCTGCAGTCCAGGAGGTGTGTGCGGAGCACTGGAGTCTGTACTGTGCAAGTTTGTGGGTGTCAGGAGGTCTGTGGGAACTGACAAAGTTTCTGCTGTGTGCCTCTCTTGCTGTGGCAACTGTGGTGGTGCGGTGGGTGTGGGCGGCACAAACACAGGCACGCTCACATAGTCCGGGTACTGCTCAGGGATGTTGATGTGTGGGGCATGACGCAGGGTGCGGAACTGTTTGTAGGGCATTTACTCTAGGAAGGAGGCATCTCTGCTCTCTAGGAAGTGGTGGTGCATGGGGTCCCAAAATCGCCATGCTTTGGAGGCATGGGAGACGCCGACAAAGACACACCGTTGACCTCGTGGACTGATTTTGTGGTCTCTTTGAGGCTATGCAAACCACACGCATGCCATAGTGCCCCAGATCCTTGCTGGCCTTAGATCGGCCTTCTCTTTAAACCACCGTTCCCATGGGGTGACTGCTTTGGGCAGAGGCCCTTGTGGCACCCTGTTCCACACCCATGTCACATACTTGATGGCTTCCTCCCAAAACCCGAAGGACAGACCAGACTTGCTCAACAGGGTGCGCAATGCATCACCAAGGGTTCTATGCCACCTTTCAGCCACCCCGTTTTGTTGCGGTGTGTATGGTGCAGTGATTTGATGCTCAATGCCTTTGGAGCATGTCAGCGTGCAAAGGTCTATGAGCCAACAGTGCCCCAACAGCATCAAAAAGCATGCAGCTTTGTTTCTGCGTGAGAGTGGACATGTTGGCTTGGCGGTCTAGCTGACCCCCAGACAGAAGATTTACTTTCAACTTGGGAGCGTACAACACACCTGTTAAACACAAGACGCACCCAGGTGCTTGCAACTTCACTGTACCCACACCCTCCACATCCAACACCTCCCCAGACCCTGTTTTCACACCCTCCACATCATGCACAGAGTACAACGACACAAACAGCTGGCGATGCGGAGACATGTGATGTGACGCTGCAGTGTCAAACAGCCACTCATGCATTGGAAGTACGTGTGAAGTGGTGACATGTGTGTGCGCCAATCTCTGACCTGGTGACTGTGGCATGGCCGTTGGTTCTGGAGGCTGCAGCTCCATGGGCGCTGTCCACCCGGCTGTAGGATCTCCGGCTGTGGGCTGTGTCAGTGTAGATGCGTTGCGCCCATGCGGGTGCGGGAACGGGGATGGCCAAGTTCGGTGGGACGTAGTAGGGGCCCTGGTAGAAAAGAGGGGGCCCCGGATAGATGGGTTGGCCCACCGGCGGCTGCACCACCGGTGGTGATGCGTAAGTGACACCGCCAAAGGGCGTAGGAGCTCGAGGTCCAGTCATCATGGGCGTGGACCAAGCTGGGGGATGCAACTGCTGCTCAAGGGGACGAGGCGCTGGTGCAGCAAACCTCTGGTGCGCCTGCTGCTGCTGTTGCTGGGGTGAAGTCATGATGCGCTGGAGGTCTGGGCAGGCGCACCAGAAGTGACCATGCTTTCCGCAGTAGTTGCAGGTGCGCTGTCCTCCACCACCACCACCACTTCGGCCATGGCCTCGTCCTCCGCCTGTCTGGGCACCTGTTCCTCCATGTCCCCAGCCTCCCCCGCCTCCCCGGCCTCTGCCTCCTCCCTGAGTAGAGTTGGTGGAACTACCCGACGGGGACTGATGGACAAAGGCGCTAGGTGTCGGGTTGTTGGTCTCTCGCGCCTCACCACGAAGAATGTCCTCATAGTGACATAGCTCTTCGAACACCTCCGCTAGGTCGGTGTTCTCAATGTCGGTCACTCGAAGGCGCCTCAAAAGCCCTCGCCGAAACTCTCTGTAGGGCTCCTCCAAGGTGCAGCAAGACAGGATCCAGCCATTCGAGCATGGAGCAGGATGCTCCGAGCCCGAGGATGCGACAGCGAAGGTCCATTGCAGCATCCCAATAGTCCGCTATCGGTGCCCCCGGCTTCGGATAGAGGTTGCGGAGGCGATCACGTAAAGTGATAACCAGGGCCATGCCTCGTTCTTCATGACGGGTAGCCAGGTGCTGCCATGCCTCATGAGGACGCGGAGCACCACTGCGCGGGTCTGCTGGATCCTCTCCTCTGCCGCCAAAGCGGAAGTGGCGGATGGCGTATGACTGGTCGTCGGGCAAGGCCCAAACTAAGGCATTGAAAGCCCACAATAAAACCCGATCCTCAGTGGCATCGGTCGAGGGAAGGAGGTACAGCTCCTCCATCCCATGCTCTGCCGCCCACGTAAGGAATACATCCTTCCATGCAAGGAAGTCTCGCGTGCCCAGAGCGGGCGGCGCCAGGTCCTTGTGAGTCATGACCCTGCTCGATTCGTCCCATGTCACTGTAACTGCGCCGGCACCACCACTAGCGCCGAAGCCGGCTCCAGCAGATGCTCCTCCACTCCCTGCTCCTCCGCCTTGCTCTCCAGGTGCTGATCCTGCTTGGCTCATGGCTCTCAGGGTTCTAGCGGGTCCTAAGGCGGCTGCGTGGGCCCTGACTCCCCTCTTTGCCGGCCGAGAAAATTTCGGCAGCAATTCGCCAGGCCCACTTTGGGCCCAGTTTCCTGACGCGAGCCCGTAGCTCGTGGAAACCGCCTTGTCTTGGTCTAGGAAGAGCCCTTAGCTCATCTACACCCTGCAAAAGCCAGTCTGTGGGCCGATGGACCCCGCCTCCCCCTCCAAGGGGCGGATTGGCGCTTGGGCTCTCCCTCCCACGTCTTTCTCGCCCTTTTGAGCTTTCCCCTCACTTCTGCCGCCTCTCCTGTCCACGCGCGGCCTAGGGGAGGGCCTTCAACGGCCCTTAGTGGCGGGTGCAGCCTGTTTTGGTGGCGGACGCGCAGATCTAGATCCGCGCGTGACTCGGCCGCCACCCTTTTTTCCCGGCGTCGCCTCTATACATCAGCCACAGGCCTAAGAAGTCGCTGTGATACCATGAGAAACTCAAAACGGTTCGATTGCAACTTGTCTCACTTGAAACGGTCAAGGTTTGAGTATGCTAGAGTTGGTTTTCAGTCACGGCCATGGATTTGCACTAGCACCTAAGTGTCAAGCTCGAAACAGGGAGAAGCTCGAGCGGGTGAGTCTCGTGAAGCGAGACCCACCCGTTCGAGCCGAGGGGAAAACCCTCGCATGACACGAAAAGGGGGCTGACTGCCCCAGTCCGTGAAAACTCAAAGAAACACACAGTGTGCCCCTAACTATTCTAGACCTAAACTAGGCTCCCAAAGTACAACAAACAACCAGAGTGATGCAAAACTAAGTTTCACAAGGAATCCATAATAGTTGCCACAGCTGGCTCTGAGAGTGATGCAGAGGCAATGCCGCGAGAGGGAGGCAAGCGCACTGGTGGCCCCAGGGGTAGCCGAGGGTGGGTCCGGCGTGCGAATTCAGTGTACGTTGCCTCCACTCTCTGGATCAGCATGCCCTGAGCACTCATGTCCACATCGGAGAGGAAAATATATACAGAGAGAATGAACAAAACCCACCCTCTAATTACACGCGGGGTCTCAGGATGTTATGTTTGTGTGGACACGTGCTTGGCCCCACGGTAGCGGGGCCCAGCAGGTTCCATTTCAATGCATGGGGAGTCTCTGACCCCCATAAACTACTTGTGAAAAAGCTAAAACCCCACTGAAGATGAGTTTGTGATCGTTGGGTGAAAAAACAGATGTCAACTGTCAACACTGCATCCACGCAACGTCGACATGCTATCTTTTGACTGCATCCATGCAACGTCGATATGCTATCTTTCGACAAACGAGAGCAGTACATTGTTTCTTTTGTATGACTGAAAACTCGTGTCCATGAAAAAAAGGGCAAATCAGGCCTATAGTTGCAAGGCAGGGAAAAATCATGCTTCTTGTTCCGCGGTAGGTGCGAATGAGGCTTATTGTTCCAAGGTGGGGGGAATCAGGTTTATTCTCCAAAACAAGGAGTATATTGTCACTCCCCCAGTTGGATGAATTGGCCATACTACCGTGTGTTCTGCTTTTTCCTTATGCAAGGTGATGGGTCACCGAGGGGGCACTAGCATTCGAGCCCATCTGATCCCTAACCTATCGGAAGTTCAAACCTGAGAACGTTGGTCAAATTTGTAAGCCGACCTGAATGGCTGGACGGTCACAGTGATGAACGGGCAACACTGTCCGTGCACCTTTCCTAGAAATTTCAATTGTTCTTCATGGTTCATTGGCAGCGCTCAAACTGAGACTTTGATATTGAAGGTACAGTCATACTTTGACTTTTTCAATGGTCATGTTCCAAAACTAACTTGAAGGACAATTTAGACATTTCTGGTTGCTGGAAAATGTCGCCCCTCGACAGCTCAACATTAGGACGGCCTACGATGTACGACACTAATGTCAGATTGGAGCTTGGCACTGACGCAATCTACAAACGGATCAATCCTGTGGTCATCACTGACCATTATACTTTCAAAAGGTAACTTTTCAGACTAGGCCATTGCTATGCCGTGATGTCTATGTTGTCGCCGTGAATGGTGGAAACTGGTTAGGTCATCGCCTCGGACAGGTTTGCCCAATAGATTTTCAACCGTTACTACCCGATAGCGTGTTATGTCAAACAGAGAGTACATGGTGAATAGGTAGAAGGTGCTAGGCTGAACACGGTTTGAGAATTTGGTACACTTGAGTAATTTACAATTAGTGGTAAGTGTACTTTGGTGACAAGTGTCGAAATAATTGAACACATACATACAAGTGTTAAGTTGTGAATGAGATGTAGCCGGGGTTGCCGAATTGATTGTTCAGTGACGCGTGTGGAGTCGCGTCATGAGTGGTTGGATCAAGAAGCTCTTCCCAGGAATCAGGGGACTTCGAAGGTTGACGCTGTAGATGCGTCGAGAAGTCGATCGAAAGGGCGCGAAATTTCTGTCAATGATTCTAAAAAGTGGTCAAAGATGTTAGAAAGTGCGAGAAGGATCACCGGAGGGCAAGGGCAGTTGGCCAAATTGCCCTCAAGAATCGGAGTGGAAGTCGAGGTCTTGCTATGTAGTGGGCTATTTGTGTGATGACAGAAATGCCTTACTCGGAAATATTAGAAACTCTTGTGCTTTTGGTACGCAACATTTCCCGCCTTTCAGCCGCGACGTCCCTGTGCCCATACCGATATGGCCCGGTGATGGCGGTAACATCCATGGATAAGATCATTGACATCGTAGAGGTTGTCATATGGTTCCCAATTATTATGCACAGCGTCGTAGCCATGCCAGTTGACAAGATCTTCTGTCGTTTTTCCACTTCGTCAGTGACCAAGGATGTCCTCAATGACGTACTCTGTTTCCTCATCTAATTTTATAGAAGGGGGGGAGGTACATCTCTGCCGGAGAAGTTCTCTCCGGGGTCCTTGTACTGCTTAAGTCTGCTGATATGGATCACCGGGTGAACTTGCATAGTGCCGGGGAGTTTGAGTTACGCAACCACAGGAATTTGCATGCGCTCAATCTCAAATGGTGCCAACCATCGGGGTTTGAGCTTCAAACAGCCGGCTCCATGGAGTTCGATGTTTGCCTAAATCAGAAGAACCTTGTTTCCATCAATGAACACATCGCCTGTGCAATGTCGATCAGCTGTTTACTTCATCGCTGCTTGTTTCTTTGCAAGCATCTGCCATGTTTCATCATAGATGGTGATAAAGGCGCGATGTTGGACATCAACCACGAGAATATTATTTTGGCTGTGCAGTCCAGCTGGTGTGGTGAGAGGTTTTCCATACACCACTTCGAACGGAGTTTTACCCGTTGCGGTGGATATTGCCCAGTTATATGCGAATTTGCCGGCCAGGATTTTTGCTGCCCACCCATCCCATGTGGTTTGCATAAGTTGTTTGAGCGCGTGATTGGTCCGCTTGGTTTGGCCATTGGTTTGAGGGTGGAACACTGTTGAAAGATGGATCCGAATTCTGTAACGAGTCATCAGTTCGTGCCATAAATGGCTCGTGAATCAACTGTACCTGTCCATTGTGATGGTTCTTGGCACGCCATGTAACCGTACGATGTTGTTTAGGAAAAACATTTGTTGTCCCTTTGGTGGTGACGGTGGTCGTTGTCAGAATAAAGTGAGACATTTTGGAAAACCCGTCGATAGCAACAAGAATTGTGTCATATCCCTTGGGTGTGACTGGTGATCTGGTGAAGAAGTCCATGGAGATTTCGTTCCACAGTGCCGTCAGAATAGGGAGCGGGTGCAAAAGTCTAGGTGGCCGTGTGTGATGAGATTAATGTCACTAACACGTGTCACTGGATTTGCAAAAGTTGGCCATGTCCGGTTGCATCTTGTCCCACCATTAGTGCTTCGCCACCTTCTTTAGCGTCTTGTTTTCTCCAAAATGTCCACGTGAACCGGTGTCGTGGCACTCTTCAGGAGCATACGATGGAACTCGTCGTTTGGAGGAACGACCACCTGGCAAGTGAATCATTGCCGCCAATAGGGTGCGTTGTACCAGAAATTTGCCTTGTTGTATCCACAATGCTGGTCGTACCTACGTATGAACAACTGCTTGAGATACGGATCTCGTTGCAGTTAAAGTGTCACTGCCTGAGCCATGAAGTCTGGTGAGTGACTGAGTGTGTTTGCAAGGTTGGTTTTTCTTGGTCAATACTTGATATCATAGTCAAACCCGGATTTGAGGAGCTCCATCCATTGCGTTTGACGTCCACTGAGGCTTGGCAATGTATTCAAGTGTTTTAGCGCATGATGGTTGGTGCATATGACGCATCGGCGGCATTTGAGATAGCACCGCCGAGCCTTAAATGCATGTACGACTGCCAACATCTCCTTCTTTTGTCTGACGTAGTTGAGTTCCGGTCCGCGCAACTTTCGTGACACATATACAACTGGTTGTTCTCTAATGCCATGATCCTGTAAGAGAACCACGCCGATGGCATCGGAGGCATCTGTCTTTATGACGTAGTCGATCGTTGGATCGGCTAATCATAGGGCTCGCGCTCAGGTCGGAGTGCTCCGCAAAGCAGTGAATGTTTCTTGTTTGATGTCCCCCCGTCGCCACTCGTTTTCATTTCGAGTGAGATCGGAGAGAGGTGCTAAAAATCGGCTGTAATTCTGTACAAAATGCTCGTAGTAATTGCAGAAACCAATAAAACTTTGGACATTTTGGACATTGGTCGATGTCAGCCAATCAGCGACTACTGCCACTTTTTTCGGATCCATGGTGCTCCGCCCACCGTTGATGACGTGACCCAAAACCTCGATCAAAGGGCGACCAAAATTGCACTTCGAGAGTTTTGCAATTTTTTTCTCTATTTGTAAAACTTTGAGAACTTTTTGTAGACTTTCATGGTGCTTCTGCGGGGTGCGACTGTAGACCAAAATGTTGTCAGGATATACCACTGCAAAATCATCGAGGTATGGGCGGAAAATGTTGTTCATCACCATCATGAACATCGCCGGGACATTGGTAAGTCCAAACGACATGATGGTGAACTCGAAATGCCCGTAGCGGGTTCGAAAGGTCGTCTTTGCGCTGTTGGTGTCTGCCACACTGATCTGCTGAGAACCGCATCGTAGGTCAATTTTGGTGAATTTTCGAGCCCCTCGGAGCTGGTCAAAATGTCGACACGAGGAAGAAGATAGCTGTTCTTGATGGTAGTGTTGTTGAACACCCGGTAGTCCACGTACATCCAAATTTTGCCAGTTTTCTTTTAGTTAGTGGAATATCATGTCGACAGTTTTTCCCTCAAACACCCCTGGTTTGGGCTGCAAGCCCATCTTTTGAACCATGTCATTACTTACAAAATTGTGATAGTCCCCTCTATCGAATAGTGATGGTACCATTATGTGACTATTGCAACTTCGGGGTTGCACTTTTAGTAGTATCGCCGGTTGGTCGTCCTCGTATACCTGAGCGAACTTTGCGATATTTGAAACAGCTCTGTGGCATCGTGAGCCATTCAGATGGATGATCGTTACGCACAAATCTCTCCTCTTGGACAAGGGTCGCGCCTTTCACTGCTGCTCACTACTTCTTGAATCATCGGTTTACGACTTCCCTCTTTTTTGGCCTGCTGCTTGCTTTGGTAGTTGCAAGCGATATGCCTAACTTTTTCACAATTCTAGCAAGTATGTGTGTCTATCTTGTCCACGGCGTCCACTTCCATCGGAGTCGAGGAGTCCCCCGTCTGGAAATTTTAGTGTCCACGATAATTGTGGTTGAGAGGTCGTCAACCATAGGATTCCGGGATCCAAGCATTGTAGTGAGCAATGTCGATCCTTTCTACCACTGCGATCATTGGTGATAGGTTGTTCAGAATGCCAAACATGGCGATCGCTTGTCGGAAGTCTTGTTTGAGGTTTTTTTTGTGGTGAAAACAGAATTCATCAAGGGTGATGTGTAACCCAGTGATGATCTCGGAAAATCTCCATGTCTACTATGCCACGCTAAACTGCTGGCGGAGACGTTGGAACTTATACCGAGTGTCAGACTTTTCATTTTGCCATCCAAAACATGTGAGTCTTGCGAGCGAGCACTCGTTCGAATCGGTTGGTGGCCTGAGCCCGTCACTGCGGGCTGATCTGCTCCAAGGGTAGAATTCCTGCAGTTGACAACATGAGACGGGTACCGTTGGCTGCCGGTAAGGGCCCGCCAATCTCCTGCTGCAATTGGATGGCACTTAGGTCAGACCACCAACCTAGTGTCGTGCCACGTAGAAGCGCGGTCGTGAGGTCAATTCTCTTTGGATTGTCGTTGATCCCAGTAGTGCTGAAGTGCACCCAGGCCGTCATGGTAGCGGTCGTACGCCTCCGCGTCCGGGAGGTCATCAATCTGCGCCGCCACGGCCATGAAGCGTGTAGTGTAGTCCTGGACCGATCCGCCTTGCTTGACGTGCTTGATCTTGTCACATGCGACCAGGCTGCCATTGAGGAGGTCGAAACGCGCCTGGAGCATCGTCTCGAATTACTCCCATGTCTCTGGCTTCTCCGTCAACGGCCGCGCACCGAGCTACACTTCCTGCCCCAACGATAGACTCAGAAATGGCTGAAGCCGCACCCCGGTCCCCAGCCCATCCGGCAACCCAGCGGCGTTGCGCCGGCACAATGCCGACCACCACTGCAGCGCCATCCCCCGGAGTAGCATAGGTGCATACTCCAGTCTCGTGGCATCTTCTCCCACGGGAACGCCCAACGCCATAAAATACGAGTTCACCATGAAGAGCCACTCCCTCGCACTGCCCTTGCCGGTGTAGAACTCCGGCACCTTCGGCTTGGGCCGCCGAAAGGCAGGTGCGGATGCCAATGCGACACCCCCCAACACACTGCTCCGGATCTCCTCCATGAGGTAGGCCTGGTCGTATGCCGCGGCTGCCATGCTTCCGATTCCGACAAACAAATTCCGGCCAAACGCAGTTGTGAGAGATATGCTACCTCCCTTGGGACCGCGCAAAGCCGAGCAAACGTCCACGGGCTCTGATACCAAATGTGAACTGAGGGGCGCCCGGTGTGACAGTCACACGCCGAGCCCTTGGGATAAACCTCCCACCCTCGACCCCTTGGTGTCTAGGCAAACGCTTGAGATTTCGCACGACCCTCTCGTAGCAGCAAGACAGCTGCTAGTGACCGAGGTTCCCGCCGTGTGACTCTCCCGGCGGCGTTTGCACCAAGGTGTACTGCGGAAGACTAGTAGGATCGAATGGACGTGTGCAAGGTGATGCTTGGAGAACAAGGAGAGTTGGGCAAGAAATGAATCCTTAGACTCGATAGATCAGTACAAGACAATGTTCAGAGTCTCTGGGTAAGATTGGCATGCCTAGAACAAACCTTAGGCTTCCTTATGTACCAGCCCCTATGAGCCAGCCGAACGTTACTCAGTGCCCCGAAGTCCTCTATCAAGGTGCACTTATAAAAATAACACATGCATCATGTACGTGCCACGAGCTTTCCAACGCACCAAAGAACGCCTCAATCTGTGAAGAAACGGCTAAGTTATGGCCGTTTAAGTGCTCCAGGCATGACGGCCGCTGGCAGCACCGCCAGCGGGGGTCCCGAAGCGCCCTTGCTTGCGAATGCAGCTCCAGCCGCCATCCCGAAGCGCCCATGGACCCCAATAAACCTTGCCTCATTGGCTAAGCGTCCATCCAGGGGCGCTTTGGCTGCAGTGGGCGAGAAAGTCGCTCCGCCGTGCTCGGGGTCGAACCGGTACGTCTCCTGTTTTCTGGAGGTGCGCCTCCCACCTTTGCACGGCCGTATCTTTCTCGTCCCTGCACCGAATGACCCGGTTCTTGGGTCGATTTCGTACGGTTTTTCACGTAGAATACAATGGGAGCATCAAAACATGCATCTGACTTCAGCTTGATGACGCAATCACCGCCTCGACCGGCGGCTCCCATAATAGTGCATGACGATCTCGCCTTCCGCGACGGCGTCGCGGACGTAGTGATACTGCCGATGGACGTGTTTGGTGCGATCATGGAGAACCGGATCCTTGGAAAGAATGATGGCTCCTTTGCTTTCATAGTGAATAGGCGTGGGTTCAAGTTGGTCAAAGCCGAGCTCGCTCAGAAGCATGCGAAGCCAGACTTCCTCTCTTGTGCATTCACTTTCAACGATGTATTCAGCTTCTGTAGAAGAGAGAGCGACCACGGATTGCTTCTTGCTGCGCTAGCTGACGGGTCCACGATTGAGAAGGAGAACGTACCCAGAGGTGGAACGACTTGTGGTGTGATCACCAAAGAGATCGGCATCACAGAAGCCCTGGAGAACGTTGTTCGCAGAAGAGTAGCGGATAGCAAGAGAGACGGATCCACGGAGGTAGCGAATGCTGCGTTTGGCAGCCACGATGTGAGCAGGAGTAGGGCATTGGCATCCTTGACTGTGAAGGCCAACGGCAAAGGAAAGGTCAGGCCGCGTAGCCACAGAGGAGTACATCAATGAGCCCACCATACGCGGGCAAGCTGGGACATCCTCCGAGGAAGCCAAAGGTGTGGCTGTTGTGACTGGTTTGGTAAGACCGTGATCCTTGGAAAGTGGTGTGGTTTGTGAAGTGGATGTACCAAGCCCAAACTTGTCGGCCACACGTTGGGCATCGGTGGCTTGAGTGAGCATCACCTGACTGTGCGGGATGTCATGAGTGACTTGAATGCCGAGGTAGTACTTGAGGGGCCCCATATCATTCATCTCAAAACGGTGAAACAGCTGTTGTTTGAGGGTATCCAGAACAGAGAGAGATGGCCCAAACAGGATCAGGTCGACCACGTAGAGAATAACGCCAAGAAGATTTAACCCTCCACGAAAGTACACTGAGTGGTCTGAGTGAAGGCGTTGGAGACCTTGGACCAGAAAAATTTCATGAATCTTCAAGTTCCATTGTCGTGGGGCTTGCTTCAGGCAACACAGAGACTTGTTGAGCTTGCAGACGTGATCCGGTTTATCTGGAGATATGAAACCCTCTAGTTGATTCATGTAGATGATTTCGTTGAGGTCGCCATTGAGGAAGGCACTTTTGATGTCCATTTGATGAAGGTGCCATTTGTTGTTGGCGGCCAGAGATAGGATCACCCTCATAGATGAGTACTTGGCTACCGGTGCAAAGGTGTCTTGATAGTTTACCCCAAGAACTTGACTCTATCCGCGTGCAACAAGGCGGGTTTTGTAGCGATCAGGTGTACCTGCACTGGTCAGCTTGGTTTTGTACACCCACTTACACTTAACAACAAGCGTGTTGGATGGGCGAGGGACAAGATCCCATGTGTGTTGTTTTTTAAGTTGAGAGAGTTCCTCTTGAGCTGCTTGGCACCATTGGTCGGCATCCAGGTGACGCATAGCATCTTTGAAGCTGGTGGGATCCACCACTTGTGTGAGTAGTGCTGTGTTATCAATGTGGTCGTCGGCTGGGATCTCAGTGGTTGACAGAAAACCAAGCTAAAGAAATGACGGAGGTCTTGTGAGTCGGGCGGACCGGCGTAGTCCTCATTTTGAAACAGCTGACGTAGTACTAGAGATGAATGTCTTTGGAGTAGCGGGAGCATGATGATGTTCCTCTGGAACCACAGGAGGAAGTACACCAGCATGGTCATCAGGTGTGGGATCGACGGAGAATTTCTAAAGAGGTGGTGGAGTTGTCTCAATGTAGACAGCGGGCGTGACTGCTGGAGGTGTTGCATCACGTGCTCGATTGAAGAAACTTTCGTCGAAGATGGGTTGTCTGCTCTGAATCACACGTTTGGAGTCTGGGTCCCAAAGTTGGTAGATGTCGCGTGTCTCGTACCCAAGAAGGATGCAGACTTTTGATCGTGGATCAAGCTTGGAGCGTTCTTCTGGCCAGACCCAGGCGTGTGTTGTACATCCAAAAATACGGATGTGTCCCAAATATGGCTTGTTTCCGGTCCATGCTTCCTAGGGTGTTGATGCACCTACAGGCAACTTTGCGGTGGGAAGACGATTTGTGATATACACTGTAGTGTGAAGAGCTTCAGCTGAGAAAGCAGATGAGAGGCCAGCTGTGTGGAGCATGGTCCGAACTCGTTCAAGAAGAGTTTGATTCATCCTTTCTGCCTTGCCATTCTGTTGTGGGGTATATGGCACCGTGGTTTGATGTTGAATGCCTCTCTCATTGTAGAAGACTTTGAAGTTGCGGTTGACAAACTCAGTCCCGTTGTCAGTACGGATTTTCTTGACTGTCAGGTTGGTCTCGTTCTCAACCTGTCAAACCCAAGTTTTAATTGCTTCAATAGCATCAGATTTGAAGCAGAGGATCCGGGTCCAGACCATATGTGTGTATTCATCCAAAATAACGAGAAAATAGTGCTTGTTGGAGAGAGAGCCTTCCTTGATATAGCAGAGGTCCATGTGCACGAGTTCCAAGTACTCATGGGTTCCATGTGACGGGAGGGCTTGGAAAGAAGCTCGATGTTGTTTGCCTGTGATACCACCTCCGCACATGGGTGCTTCTCTGTCTTGCAGTAGACTGGCCGAAAGATCATGAGCAACTGAATCTGTAGCCATTTTGGTTAGAGTTGAATAGTTGACGTGTGCCACCCGCTTGTGCCAAAGTTCTGTCGTGTTTGACGAAGAAGTTGTCTTTGCCGGTGTAGGTGAAGAAGTCACAAAAGCTATCTCTTGCGTTTCTGAGTGTCTTGAGCGTTTGCTGGTGTCAAGGATGCTCAGATTTCCCATTCGAGTGGCCACCGCTGCCAGTTGAGATGTCTGGTTGTACACCTTGCAGTTCTTGTCAGTATCAAACACAATTTTGAAACCTTTGTCGTTGAGCTTGGTAACGGAAAGAAGATTTGTGGCGAGGTCTAGGACATAGAGTACGTCTTTGAAAGTCCTTGTTGCCAGTTTTCCATTGCACTTAATGCCGACCTTGACTGTCCCTTGCCCGTAGGCGAGGGTAGTTCTCCCATCACCAAGCCAGACGTCTCGTGGTGTCAAGGAGCGTTTGAAGTTGATGAGCCAGTCCTTTTTACAGGTCATGTGTTTTGTGCAGCCAGATTCCATGATCCATGCCAAGATGCCAGCACCCAAGAGAAGGGCACTGTCGATTGAGCACATGGCCAATTCTTCAATCACAAACTCTTCTTCTGCCAGAGTGTGGTGTGCTGCATCCTCTGGTGCTGAACCATAGGTTGAATGCTCTGGCTGTGTGGCTGACATGTCTTTGTCAGGCAAGATTGGTCCTTCAGATAGGAGATTCAACTAGAAGTTATCTTCTTCATCAGATAATTCCTGTGCTTTTCAAGACCCTCTAAGAAAGGCGGCCACAGTGGACATGTAAGTCGTCAGCATTGCTTGATGTGGTCGTCGAGAGCCATAATGACGAGCAACATTTGGATGTTGTTTAGGGCAGTCCACAGCAATGTGCCCCTTTTGCTTGCACGTCCAACACACTCGATCATTTGGTGGAACAAAGCCCCGTGGTGAGTAAGGAGTTGGTTAGTCTCTCATGTTGAAATGCGTAAGGGAGCCCTGACTGCCGTTACCATAGGATCCAAACTTCTTTGTCCTTTGTCCTTGATATTTGGTCACAAGGCCAGTTTCACCTCCATTGTCCTTGTCGTATTGTTCTTCAACCATCATTAGTTCTTCGACAGCCTTCTCCAGAGTCAGAGAGTATGGTTGACTTCCAGGTGGTGGTGGTGCTGCTGCTGCTGGTGCCACTCCAGCGACAGCACCAGGTGCCCCACTGGCGGCTCTTCCTTGTGCATCAATGGCTTGCTGCGGGGTTGTTCAAAGTTCAGCCAGTTGAACATCAAAGGTCTTCCCTTGTTTCTGAAAAGTCTGAAGTCGGTTGATGGTGTCTTTGAATCTGGCAGGTAGTCTACGAAAGAGAGTTAGTACCAGGATTCTTTCAGAGATCACTTCTCCCATTGATGAAATGCGGCTGGCCATATGTTTAAGATGGGACACGTGATCCTCCAGACGTGTTCCTTCTTCCGTCTGTTGAGTGTGAAACGCTGTCAAGAGACTTCCCAGTTCAACATCGCTCGTTCTTTCATAACGATTCTTCAGGGCCTTCCAAGCCTTCCTTGGACAGTTGGTTGGATTGTCTTCTCTCATGATAAACTTGAGTCGTTCTGTTAGATTCAGTGCCAGAATTGAAAAGGCCTGATCACAGTGCCGCTTCCAGCTGACTTGTTCTTCAGGTGATACTCCTGCAGGTAATGTGTCAGTGGGAGGGTCGCAGACGACTCCCCATAATCCCTTGTGTAGAAAAATCATCTCGATGTTGAATGTGAAGGTATGGTAATCATCACCGTCAAACGACGCCACTTTGAAGTGATCTCCATTGTTGATGGTTACCGCCATAGTTTCGTAGATCTGAAGATACCACCTGCTCTGATACCAAATGTTGAAATTTTACATAACAGAATCTTTAGGAATCTTCAGATGCAGTATCCTGATTGATCTGCTCTTTGATGCTTTACTGATTTTTTGGTGATGATCTCTCAGATATGTGTCACCACTCATACACACACAGGTACTCTTGCCTCAGTAAAGTCATTGACTGTACGATTCAAGGGTATGGGCTGAAGGCACAGTTACACGACTCGTCTCACAAGCTTTCCAACGGTACCAAGCTTGTTCAAAATGATCTCACACAAATGAAGTAATAACAAATACAAACCTACGGCTACTTATCTGTCTGTACTAGCTAAGAGCAAAAAAGTACGAGTGTTGACGTAGTCCGGTATCCTTGTGTCTTCAAGTTCTCAGTCACAGGATCTCTCGGACGCCGCTCGATGATCTCCGATCATCGGCAGACCGAGGTTGGCGGATGCCCAGCGCCCTCGGTGTGATCCACGGACGAGATCATCCGGATCTACTGTAGCTTCCCATGGCCGTCGATCCTTCTTGGTCATTTGTCTCAAGATGACCGAATGGTCACACTTCTCCATTCAGCAACGGCTCCGATCATTCCAACTGCCTTCGCAATGATTCGTGATCACAGGATCCATCTTTAGAAAGAACAATATCTTCCGCGTGCTCCTGTCACTTGCCATGTCAACAGACTCAAAGTCGAGAGGAGCTCACGCTCACACTCTCGCTTCGTCTCCCAGGCCACACACACCCCATTTGTCCAAAACCTGCCAAGATATATAGCTTCCAGCACCATGATCCAATTAGCTCTTCGGGGCTCTAATAGGATGAGTAGAGTGGGTAGGGTTGCGG
>SZWC01002304.1:37002-53329 GCA_023375785.1 Penium margaritaceum | reverse complement strand
GATCCATCTTTAGAAAGAACAATATCTTCCGCGTGCTCCTGTCACTTGCCATGTCAACAGACTCAAAGTCGAGAGGAGCTCACGCTCACACTCTCGCTTCGTCTCCCAGGCCACACACACCCCATTTGTCCAAAACCTGCCAAGATATATAGCTTCCAGCACCATGATCCAATTAGCTCTTCGGGGCTCTAATAGGATGAGTAGAGTGGGTAGGGTTTGCGGATGCATGGATCAGTGGGATGCCTAAAGAGGCATGTCCACAGCCATACCATGCCCCGCCATGTAGGATAGACAGGAGGGTTGAGAGAGAGAGAGAGAGAGAGAGAGAGAGAGAGAGAGAGAGAGAGACAGACAGAGAGAGAGAGAGAGATCTCTCTCGGCCCTCTTGTTTCCTTTTTGTTGTTGTGCCGAGCGCAGTAGATCGTTGGATCGAGGCGACCTGATAGTTGTCCATTTTCCGACAGACATTTCTCCATGCATGAGGAGGATGTGCCACTTGGCGGTTAGTGGATGCGCCAATTTGCAAGCTGGTGAGGTGGTGTGGAGTGGCCACCCCAAACGTGCCACTACCCACATACCTTAGAAGCCAGGCCTAGGACTATATGTACCATGCTCATTCCTCATTCTAGTTGTACAATCTCACCTTAGATGCTCCTAACAGAGTTTTCCAAGGAACAGTACAAGGAAGACACTGGTTGGTCTAAGCCGAAGGAGTTCGTCTTTGACTAGCACCTCGCGCGAAAGTGACCAAGTGTTAAGTGGACACAATTTCTAGCAAGTGATTGCATAGGAGCTGCTTAGTGTAGAACCGTGATCCTGAGGGTGATATCTTCTCCTAGTTAAAATGCTAGGAGTGGACGGCAGGTGCTCGGCCCTGTTTTCTAGTCTGTTTGCCTCAGGCTAGTTGACAAGCCACTCTCAGGCAAGGGAAGAAGCCCGACAGAATGAATGGCCACCAAGAACTTTCCGCGCGGAAGTACCTTGGTCAAGAGAACAGCCCGCTACATGTCTATGCCAACCCAGATCAAGGAGATCACCTATCGCTTGAGAAGATCATGCACAAAGTGATGTCCAACAGTGATGTATTTTATGCGTGCATGAACTACACCGGAGTTCTTTGCAATGGCAAGAGCACTCTAGTCGTCACAACACAGAGAGACGCAAGACACGGACTAACGCAACTCACGTAAGGGATGCTCTAGCCACACCGCCGAAGCAGCGCCAGCCTCCATAGCAACATACTCAGCCTCTGTTGAGCTACGTGCGATGCAACCCCGCTTGCCGCTGTGCCACAACACAAGGGTGCCACCCAACAGGAACACGTAGCCTATCCAACTGTGCCCGTCAACACTCCATGCTTAGTCATTGTCTATGCAACCATCGACTACCACCAAACACTACCATCAAAAGCAGAGCTCCAGGTACGGTGTGGAAACTACATGCCACACCACTCGCAGAACCACGTGAAGGGCTCTCACTCAAGGACACTATGAAAACTGTGTAAGGAGGTTGACAATGAAGGCAATTTCAGGTCGTGCGGTACTCGCCAAGTACATCAAAGAGCCAATCAGGCACAAGATTAGGGTCACGTCCACTGTCTCCCCCAACTCTTCTGGATCATCCACCTTCAGAGCATCCTGCCCTTATGGTGTGATAGGGGTGGAGGCTAGGGGAACTACACCAAGGAGGTTAGCAAACTGCTCGCCCACAACGCTGGCATAACATGCCTGATGCAAAAAGAATGTCGCTGACAATCACATACGATCTCCATCTTGAGAAACACAGCTGCAAGACCAAGGTCCTTCATCCTGTAGGTGGCTTGAAGGACTGCCTTGGCCTCCTTCATGACCTCCATAGAAGAAGATGCAATCGGGAGGTCATCCACGTAGACCAGGATGGCAAAAAAGCTCTCAGCTATCCGTTTGATAAAGAGGGATGGGTCAGCATCACTCTGCACGTAACCAACACGTGTCAGTGTGCCGGTGATCTCCAAGTTCAAGCACCAGGCTTACTGTTTCAAGCCGTACAAGGCCTAGCACAAGCGCTAGACCTCGTCATCGACCTCAAATCTAGGTGGTTGAATGTAGATCTCCTCCTCTAAGGTCTCGTGGAGGAACGCGTTGTTAACATCCATCTGGTACAGCTCCTAGTCCTGGTGAGTAACAAATCTGAACAGAGCACGAGTGGTGGTCATGCAGCCGACGGGTGCGACAGTGTCTGTGAAATCTACACCCTCAACCTACAAGAATCCCTTGGCCATCAAGTGAGCCTTGTAGCAATCCAGTGTGCTTTCAGGTTCCACCTTCTTGCAAAAGACCCACTCTCTGAGGCTTCCGCCCAGGCGGATGGTCGACGATCTCGTAGACCACATGCTCACGGATGGCTCGCAGCTCATCCTCACAATTAGCACACCACAAGTAAGCATCCTAAGGTGAGAGTGCTTCCTTCAACGTGCCTTGATCAGGTGACGTCAAGGAAGAGCTCCGGGTGGCTAAGACACATGCCTCCATACTCAGTCTGACCACGACAAGGTTGGGTACAAAATTGCATGCGACCGAGAACTCTCCGCAGACCAACTCATGGCCGAAAGAGCATGTCGGATGCACCTCAGTATAGTCATCATGGACACTCAAGCCAAGGGCCTTCTTGCCAAGCTCTCCACTCTGAACAGTTTGAGTCGGGCGTCTAGGCACCGAGTCAGCAGTCCAATACGCCCTAGAGGCCAGTGGTCGGAGATGCTCACCAAGCTCGCGGGAGTAGCCCGATGTAGAGGTTCTCACCTCAGGCTGTTGAGAAGGCTGCAAGGCCATAGCGACATGGGAAATAGGTGCAAGCACTAGAGTGGGTGTGCCAGAGGGGACCAACACTAGCACGGGATCAGGTGTGTCAAAGCGGACCGACACGAGCACGAGATCAATTGAGTCAGAGGGGTCCTGCACTGGCACAGCATCAGGTGTGTCACAAGGGACGGACACTGGCACGGGATCAGGTGTACTCAAGGGGTCTGACACCGGCATGGGATCCAGTGGGCCAGAGGAGACCGATGAGGCTACTGAATCCACAGCCACGATGGCGAGATCGTTCCCATCTAGAGACAGGATCGCATGTGAGGACGCCCGAACGGAACCATCCGCAAGACTAGACTCCCCCATCCGCCGAGATGCCACACAAGTAGGATAATGGTCGGCAGCCATCGACAGAATGCTGGACAAGTTGCAGTAGGTGAGAGACTCAAATAAGAGAGTATCTTGAGACTTGACAATCCAATGGCAAGCAGGATCCCAAAAGCGCCATGCCTTTGACTGTAAGGAGATACCGAGGAAGGTACACATGCGTCCCCGAGGTGAGACCTTGGACCCCTACAAGGCCTCGGTATACCAAATGCAGGCAATGGACCTCCAAATGCGGGGGAGACGGAAATCAGCATGATGGCCGAACCACAACTCGTACGGCATGACATGCTCTGGAAGCGGACCATGCGTCAAGCGGTTCCAAACCCACGTCATGTAGGAGAAGCCCTCAAAGGCAAAGGAATTTGGAAGACCACTCTCATGCCGCATAGCGTGAACCGCATCCTCCATGGTGCAGTTCCAACGCTCAGATACACCTTTTCGCTGTGGTGTAGCAGGGGCAGAGAGCTGATGAACAATGCCGTGCTCAACAAAGTAGGCATCCATCTGGCCTAAGAACTGGTCACCACGATTTGAGCATGTGCAGGCTGTGATGAGACAGATGCTCAGCCATCACAAGCCACAGGTGGACCGCCAAAGCGGCATCACTCTTGTGGTAGAGGCTATAGACCCACCGCATCCGGGTTAATTCATCGGTCACAGTGAGAACATATCGACCCCGATCAGAGAGGGACTCAACTAGGAGAGGACCGAGAAGGTCCGAGTGGACCAACTCTAGTCGATGGAGTGTCCAGGAGGAGTCAGGGTAAGAGCAGCGATGCATCTTACCCTAGGCACAAAAAAGACAATCTATCTTGGGCGGCTTCTCAAAAGAAGTTGCATCAAGACCGAGGGTTGGCTGAGTTCTAATGAGCTTGCACACAGTGTCCAAGCTACATGGCAAAGGCGACGATGTATCAAGTACTAGTGCTGAGGGGAGAGAACAACATTGGAAAGCACATGTGCACGAGAGAGAAGGGGAGAAAAACCAGAGGGAATGCAATGAGAAACATGATAGAAGAAATCAACAACAAAGGCACAAAGCACGATGGCATGTGTGTCAAGAGCACAGTGCTCAACACTGAGACCCACCTTGGTGCATACACGAACAGAGAGCAGGCTGAGCTCAAGAGTAGGGACAAAGAGCACATCAGAAATGTAGAAAGGGCCAGAAGGACCATCAAACCACACAACCCCAACTCCCTACACAGGCAATGACTGACCAGACCTTGTGTGAACGGACCAAACGGATGCAACAGGACCAAGCACAATGAATTCATTATGATGACAGTTCATGTGATGGGTGGTACTTGAGCCAATGATCCAGGTGCCACTCGGCTCACGACCAGTCTCCGACTGTGAGAAACATGTCATAGAATACTCTACCTCTAGTGGACGCGTAGCATAGGACTCAGGACAACAGCTAACAGCACGGATCTCTGACTCGTCAATTCAATCGGTACTATCAGGGCCATCCTCATCACAAGTTGACTGAGATCTAACACAAGCATCACGACGGACAACAGGCGCAGTAAAGCAAGCTGTCTCAGAACCACTCAAGTGTGATAACAAACTCGCATCTCCCTGAGTAGGAAGCACCAGTAATTGACGAAGCTCCATGATCCTGAGGGTCCATATCACCACTGCTACCTGATGAAACGGATGCCTCTGCAGCAATCGTGATCACTGTGCATCCCGTTCGTGTGTCACTCCAGGAAATCCACTGCATGTGCGCCGCCTCAAGCCTGCGCATGATCCGAGTCTAGTCAAGGGGCTGCTCACACTCTCTGTAGCGGTGAGCGCCTCCACAATTGTAACAATGGAAATAACGTCCAATTCCACTACTTACCGGCTACCGTTGATGCTACTACTACTTTCCCTCCCTGCGTCACTTCTTCCCCTTCTTCCCTTGTGCGGCCAATGCAATACCGTGAGTGTAGACTCTTGGGATAGATCAGGAGGAGGAGGAGGAGGAAGCAATGGAGGTGGGATTAGTAAGCTAGGAAAGAGGCGTAGGAGGGGTCGCAATCACTGCTACAACTAGTGAACTCAGCTGATAGGCAATGGCGGCCTCATGAGCCGATGTGGCTTGGAAGAAGTAATGATGGGCCAAAGGAAGTAGCTGCAATGACTCTCACAACTCAGAGAGAGCCACACAGTCAAAATCCGTAAAGAGCTTCACGTGATCCTAGTGTGCCCCCATCATGATGGTGTCAAGTGCGCATAACTCCGTCCCACGACCAATCCCAAGGCACGTGTAAAGCCGCATCGCGTGCCTCCAGTACTCAGCTGCAACCTCCGTGGGACCCTGACAAAGGAAGTGAAACTCACGTAGTCAGGCCTCCCTTGTGGCATGGGTCTCTACAACGAGAAGTGTCAAGGCTAACTCCTAGCCTTCACGCGGATCTCCTCCAGTCCCGGTCCTGATCTCACCTATGAAAGGTCAAAATTTGACCACTGTCTCCCGCGGCAATGCATAGAGGAAACCACGCATCGCTCTCGCTGCTATCTTGACCTGGTGAGCGTCGTGGGTCTGGCACTGGCTGTGGTAGAAAGGCCAAACGCCCTCAGAATCGGCTCACACATGAAACAAGGTCTCCCAGTAAACGAAACCCTTGTTGATGCCATAATGGGGTAAATTTCAATGCATCGGATAGCAATGGTCTAGAAAACGAGTCCCGACATGGGAAGCCGCCAACCGCTCTTGGTATTGCAACCAAGATAACATGTAACCCTCAAACAAGAGATCCATACTTTAGGTTCATTCTGTTTGCAACCTCACAAAGTCCGCATGAAGGTCTTTGGTGTCTACCCTTGGTTGGACACTCAATGAGGAGTCTCAAAGGCAAGAACTATAAATAGATGCATGCAAGGCACAGGCTTTTTTACTTACAGAGCATTGATAATGCTTCCGCTCATAGTGGCTCCACAGGAACCAACCTCAGCCTACAGTCCTTCTTGGCGTGTTCTAAGACCGCCAAATGTCATCCTCAAGCCAGGCTCTAGTAAGCTTCCTAGAAGCTTCCTGTCCCATTTTGGGCCACAAAGAAAAATGCGGCCGTCGCGGGGTTTGAGCCCGCGACCCATGAGTTCTGACCCTTGTCCCAACTAGGCCACAATGTTGTGTTTCCTATGATGATGTCCAGGAGACATACCCATTGTGGGCCGTGCACTCCTGGCCTATCTCAGAACAGACCAAGGGTACGTACTCCATAGAGCAGTGCATGCCTTGTCTTTCCGTGCAACCAGCCACCTAGCTAGTGGACAAGGTGCATACCATTCAACAAATCTCTCCCTTGCACCTCTGTCCATCTGTCGCTCACTGGGCTCCATCGATGCCTTGGGGCTCACCCTTCCTCTGCCGTAGTCCTCATGTTGAATCCCCAAATGCCTGCATACTGCAAGTCGCTTTCCAGCAGCTTGGTCATGCAGAAAGCAAGCATGCTCTTGGTTCCACAGTGCTGCAAGTCCACCACGTTCTTCATGACCAGGTCACGTGAGTAGTGGTGACGTATTTTGATGTGCTTCATTTGCCGAGAGATGATCTCATCTTCAGCCATCACGATGGCGCTCATGTTGTACACGTGTACAACCGTGGCATCCTTCTGTGGCACTGTCATTTCGCCAAACAGGTTGTGTTGCCACTGAGTCTCTTTGCACAACTCAGACAGAGCAACGTACTCTACCTCAGCCATGGACACGGAAACACAATCCTGCTTCCTGCTAGCCTATGAGATGGCAGTGCCATTCAAGATGCACACGAATACAGAGGTGGATTTCCGGTCGTCAAGATTTCCTCCCCAGTCGGCGTCGGTGTAGCACTTCAGGCGGAGGGGGTCCATTCCTTCTTGGCCTCCAAGGAAGAGGTCCATGTGACGTGTCTTCTGCAGGTAGCACAAGATGCGCTTGACTGCCTGCCAATGTTGTGGCCCTGGGTTGGCCATGAACTTGGTCACTTGTCCCACAGCATAGCAGATGTCCGGACGAGTACCTACCATAGCGTACATGATGCTACCCACGGCGGACTGGTAGGGGATGTCTTGCATCTCCATTCCTTTTTCTTCATTGCTTGGCGACATTGAGGCCTTCAGTTTTGCATCGGTCGTCATTGGGGTGCTGAGAGGTTTGCAGTCTTCCATGTGATGGCGCTTTAGTACCTCATCAACGTATTTGGTTAGGTTGAGTTTGATGGTGTCTACTTCTCGGTTGCGGTGGATGGCGATCCCGAGGTAGTACTCAAGAGGACCCATGTCCTTCATTTTGAACCTTTTGCTGAGGTCAGACTTCAGCTCATCCAATAGCTCGACTGAAGAAGAGCAGACGATCAGATCATCCACATACAGTGCAACGAGCATCAGCCCACTCCCATCATCACGCACGTACATGCTCGGATCATTTTGGCAATGCGCGAAGGAGAGACCGGTCATGAAACCATCCATCTCTTTGTACCATATCCTTGGGGCATGTTTCAGCCCGTAGAGCGCTTTCACCAACTTGCACACCTTGCCCTCTGGAGCTTTGACTCCTTCGGGCACCTCCATTAGCACTTCCTTGTCAAGCTTCCCATAGAGGAAAGTTGTCGTGACGTCCATCTGGTGTATCTCCAGGTTCTTTACGGCTGTGATAACAAGAAGAGAGCGGATGGAGGCAAAGGTCACAACGGGCACGAACGTCTTGTTGTACTCAGAGCCCGGGCGTAAAGAAAACCCCTTTGCCACTACCCTCGCCTTGAACTTTTCGATTTTGCCATCTTGCTTCTTCACACGGAGGATCCACTTGGATCCCACCACGTGGGTCTTGTCGGGTCTATCTAGTAGCACCCACGTGCCGTTCTCGGCAATGGACGCGAGCTCGCTGTCCACTGCCTCCTTCCACTTGGCTGCATCCGGACCAATCATCGCCTCCGCCACTGTAAATGGCTCTCCTTGAGCCAAGCACGAACAGCTAAGGCCAGTCCAATCGTCCTCATACCAGAAAGGTGCTTTCTTTGGTCACAAACTACGCCGGGATGCTGGTGCGGCTTCTTGCTTTGGTGCTAGTGCTTCCACAGGTGGTGGTGAGTCGTCATCCTCTTCGTCGTCGTCAGAAGAGTCGTTAGACTCCATGAAGGTCTTTAGTGTCTATCCTTGGTTGGACACTCTGTGAGGAGTCTCAAAGGCAAGAATTGTAAATGGATTCATGCAAGGCACAGGATTTTTTACTTGCAGATCATTGCTAATGTCTCTACGCATAGTGGCTCCACAGGAACCGACCTCAGTCTACAGTCCTACTCGGTGCGTCCTAAGACCGCCAAGTGCCATTCTCAAGCCAGGGTCTAGTAAGTCTCCTAGAAGCTTCATGTCCCATTTTGGGCCACAAAGAAAAATGCGGCCGTCGCAAGGTTTGAGCCCGAGACCCATGAGTTCCGGCGCCTCGGCCAACTAGGCCACAATGTTGTGTTTCCTATGATGATGTCTAGGGGACATACCCATTATGGGCAGTGCATTCCTGGCCTATCTCAGAAAAGACCAAGGGGACGTACTCCATAGAGCAGTGCATGCCTTGTCTTTCCGTGCAACCAGCCAGCTAGCCAATGGACAAGGTGCATACCATTCAACAGTAAAGGTGTGTCAAATTCCTTCAATCGTTGCTTCATCGAGATGGCGACCTCAGGCTCGGGAGATCGTGGACGGGGTATAGGGAGCCTACCAGTCAAAGAAGCACCACCAAAAGTGAAAGCTAGTGAACGACGTACCCGATCCTTACAGCGAGAAGGTCGTAGACTGAGAGGTTGCGACCCAAGACGTAGCTCACGAATGCACTCCTCAAGCACACAAATCTTATGCTCGCATGTGGCATCCTCTATCTCCTCCTCATCCTAGGTTTCAACCTCTGATGAGGAGTGATGAGGCCACGCCGCTATGTTGGGTGTAGACTACTAAACGGATGGTGCTTCTCTAGAAGATCCTCTTGGTGGCTACTGTAAGGCCCCTGAACGATCCCGTAGTAATTCCACGATCTCCTACAACGCGTCGGATCGCCGCTCCTGCTACCGCCGCATCGCATCGTGCGATCGACGAAGCTCGTCATTCACAAGTATTTGCGATGTTGGACTCATCAAGCCCAAAGAGGAGGAAGAGGAGGGGTCTCCTAACCCCTTTCCCTTGTCACTCGTAGGCGGCATCGTATGGGGTCAAACGTCAAAATTCTTTGAACAAAAAACGAACAGTGTTCCTCCAAGAGTTGAAATGATGAGATGGATTGATGTTTTGACCTAAAAAATACTGATTTCACCAATGCTAATGATGACATCAGCTTTTTTTCGCTAGCAAAAAAAATGCTACCATATTTTACGCTGGCGAATTTTATGACAGCATTTTCTTTCTTGGAAATCACGCGGACTCGGCGTGAGTGGTGGGGTTGACTGCGTCGTCCCCTGCTTGTTGTGTAGGGGCTATGGAGCCCTACGTAGCTTTTGCACAGTGCTACACAGATTCTATGCAGTTACGCAGCTGCGCAACAGTATTGTGTAGCAACATTTCCTCGGGGCAACAACACTACACAAGCTCGCCGCTACTATTGCGACCGCCGCCATTGCTGTTGTATTGTTATTGCTACTTCTACCGCCGCTACTATTGTGCACTTGCTACTCACGGCTGTTGACGCCGTGAGTGCTACAAGCTATTGCCGCCACTGTGCACTACCACTACTTGTAGCCGCTGCCGCGAGCTGCTGCAAGTAGATTCTCCCCTTTTTTCTCTCTCTCTTTGAAAAAATGGACAGCTAGACACACCTCCTACTGCCAACCGGTGCTACTGTTGCCGCTTTGTGTGGCTACCAGGGCTAGTAAATGTCGTAGCTCACCCGTTGAGGTGGTGGGGATTACGTGATGGTGTTGCTACTACAAACGGCTGCGACAAGTTCCAAGATACGGCGACAACGGTGACTCTCACTACTCTTGTCGTTGTTGCGTCTCGCCACTAGCAACACCTCTCAGCTCAGCAAGAGAGGCCTTGCTGCTTTGATACTATGAGAAATTGCTAGGAAGCTTCCTAACGTGCTATTGTTCACGTGGCAACACTGTTCAGTCAGCTAGCGCACTAGCAAACAAGCAGGTGCAAGAAACAGCAAGGGTCAGGCTAGGGAGACGCGTAATGTCTTATGAGCTCCAATAGCTTAGTAAGGCAGAGAGGAATACCACACACAAGAACACAGCATGAATACCTGCTGCGGTGCACGGTGGCTAACGTACGCAACAGTGTTAGTTTGACCTAAAACAAGGCCAAAACCACTGGTTTGGCTGTAACCATATGCCCAAGCATCCAAACACAACATTGTCTAAAGTTAGAGATGCAGAATCTCGAGGCAGACACTACGACTGGTTTTGTAGCGATACTACAAAAAGTTCAGCCTCGAGGATGTAGAAGTCGCAAAACGGTACCAGCACTGCTAGATGGAGGAGCTTCACACGGCTTTGTAAGCTATGACATGGTTCACAAACTGGTTTGTAGACCGAACGAGGAGTGTTTGGAGGAAAAACCATCAACGGGATACTACAGATACAGAGACTTTGAGAAATACTACGCCTACAAATGGGAGATCTACGGGATGTAACGATCTAGAGGTTTTGTCCCATGAGCAACCACAAAATCATCCTCGAACGAGATTTCTTATACTAGCACAATACGCATGTCGACTGGAACACCGGAGACTTCTACATGGAGATTGACGGCACCAAAAGAAAACTTCCACGTGCAGGATGGAACCCGACAGCAGAAGCAGCAGAGGAAGCCGCAGAAGCTGAAAAGTAACAACTGGTGCAGCCTATACCGTTCAATGTGGCCAAGTACGGTCTAGGACGAGGAGCTCGTGGGTGGCTCGTACATCTCACGCCAATTTGAGAAGCAAAAGTGGCAGCAGCTGGCTCGTCAATGACCTCATTAGCTTCATCGGCCTCGACAAAGTTCGCGACGGTACCTGAATATTTTGCATCTCTCATTTAGGAGTTTGTAGACGTCTACCCCGACAAAATCCCAAAACCCTTACCTCCTCAGCGAGACACCAACCATCGCATCAAACTGAACCCGGGCAGTAGACCTACAGTCTGAGGGGCCTATCGGATGAGCGATCACGAGCTGACCGAGCTGAAAAGGCAGCTCGACGAGATGCTTGGTCAGGGGTTCATCCGCCCATCCACGTCACCATACGCCGCACCATTACTATTTATGCGAATGAGAAATGGTGAGATGCGGATGTGCGTGGATTATCGGGCTCTGAACGACGCCGCCATGGAGAACCGCTACCCTCTCCCTCGAGATAACAAACTTTTCGACCAACTCCGAGGAGCCTGAATTTTTGGCAAAATCGACTTACGCAGAGGATATCACCAGATACGCGTGGCAGCTGTCGACATCAAGAAGACAGCATTCCAAACTCGCTACGGGCACTTCGAGTTCACGTTAATGATTTCTGGACTCACAAATGCCGCAGCGACATTCATGGTAACAATGGACAACATTTTTCGACGGTACCTTGATTATTTTTTCATAGTGTACCTTGACGACATTCAAGTGTACAATCCCACTCCGAAGGAGCACAATTGACCTCTCAGAAAAGTTGTCAAAGTTTTACAAACAGAGAAGTTCTTCAGAAAACTCTCAAAATGTGACTGCAGTCATCGTTCAATTGAGTTTTTGGGTCACATAATCAACGGCAGACGAATCACCATGGATCCAAAAAGTAGCAACAGTTGCTCGTTGGCTGACGCCGACATTCGTTCGAGAAATTCAAGTTTTTTCTCGGATTCTCCAATTACTACCGGCGATTCTTGCAGGACTACGCGCGAGTGTCAGTGCCTCTTTCCGACATCACTCGAAAAGAAAATGAGTGGTGGTGGGGACACAACGAACAAGAACCGTTCACCGCTTTGCGGAACGCTTTTACCTCAGAGCCAGCCCTACAATCAGCCGATCCAACGGTGAACTACGTCATGGCTACGGATGCATCAGACCTAGCCAGTGGCGCGATCCTTTTGCAAGATCATGGCAACGGTGAACAGCCGGTCGCCTACATGTCTCGTAAAATACGAGGACCGGAACTCAACTACGCGGTCCACAAAGAGGAGATGCTGGCGGTCGTGCATGCGTTCAAGACATGGCGATGCTACCTGGAGTGTTGCCGATGCATCATGCACACCGACTATCATGCATTGAAATGCCTGATGACGCAGCCGAACCTCAGCCAACATCAAATCCGATGGATGGAGTCCTTTGAGTCTGGGTTCGACTACGAAATTGAGTACTGGCAAGGCAAATCCAATCCGGCGGACGCATTCAGCCGCTGAACAGAGTTAATGGCTGACGTAAATCCTACAATTGCAACGAGACCCTTACCTTAAGTGATTATTCGCACGGGGCTACGACCAGTGTATGATAAAACTAAATTCTGCTTCGACGTACCCTACTGACGACGTTGCTTCACTCGCCAAGTAATCGTTCCTCCGAACGACAAAATTTGTCGTTTGTTGCTCAAAGAATGCCACGACTATGGTCTAGGTGGACACTTCGGAGAGGACAAGACCCTGAAGAAGTTGACGAAGAACTATTGGTGGGACAAGATGCAATCCGACGTAGCCAACTTCTGCAAAACTAGCGACACATGTCAGCGAAAAACAACTTGTCGCACAAGGCCACCCGGACTTCTACAGGCGCTCCCTGTCCCGACGGAATCATGGACAGACATCTCCATGGACTTCGTCACCAGATTACCACTCACACCTAAGGGATATGACGTCATCCTCGTGGTTGTCGACAGGTTTTCTAAAATGTCCCACTTCATCCTAACAACGATCACTGTCACTGCTGAGGGAACAGCATGGCTGTTTCTATACAACATCGTGCAGCTACACGACGTACCAAAAGCCATCACGAGCGATAGAGATGGTCGATTTACCAGCCATTATTGGCGCGAAATGATGACTCGCTACGGTAGCATAATTCAACTTTGAACGGCGTTTCATCCTCAAACCGACCATCAAACCGAGCGAACAAATCAAACGCTTGAACAACTACTCAGAAGATTTTGCGAACCTCATGGGACGGAGTGGAGACAAAAACTCCCAACTGTCGGAATCGCATATAACTTGGCAGTTTCCACCGCAATTGGAAAAACTCCATTTGACATGGTGCATGGCAAATGACCCACCACACCAAGAGGACTACAGAGCCACAGCAAAATTCTTGCGGCCGACGTACAACGACGAGATTTCACCATTGTCTAGGAGGAAACGTAGCAAACCCTCGCAAAGACCCAAACAATGATTAAGCGAGTAGCTGAACGACATCATAGCGACAATATATTCCCCGCTGGCGACAAAGTCCTCCTCAGCTCGATGAACATTAAGCTCCGTGGATCTGACTATCCGAAACTCAAACCCGAATGGATTAGACCGCTTGAGATCGAGCACATGCAAACCCTTATGGTTGCGCGACCCAAACTCCCGGACACTATGTAAGTTCATCAGGTGTTCCAAGAAGTACCAAGACCCTGGAGAGAACTTCTCCGGCAGAGATGTCTCTCCTCCGCCTCCCGTTCAAGTGGACAAAGACACGGAGTCCGTCATCGAGGACATCCTCGGCCACCGACGACGAGGCAAGACAACAGAATATCTCATTAAGTGGCACGGCTTCGACGCCGTGCATAGCAATTGGGAACCCTACGATAACCTCCGAGACGTCTATCATCTTATCGACAGGTACTGATGTCGTCTGTGGACCACAACTGCGTGCGCGCTGGGAAGTCGCGGCTAAAAGGGGCGAAAGTGTTGCGTACCACATGTACACAAGTCCCTAATCTTCTCGAGTGGGCAACTCTGTTACTACACAAACAACCCATCGCATTGGGAGAACGGCGATGTGCACTTTGATGATTGAGGGCAAACTAGCCAACTGCCCGGCCTTCAGTGGATATTCGCAAACCTTTTGACAGCTTCGACCACTTTCGCAAACCTACGAAGAGACATGTCATGACATTTTGGTCAACTTCTCAACGCTTCACAACAAATATGGACTTATAAAGATGCATTGCGCATCTTCACCATCAATTCTCGAGGACCCTTGACTTCTCGGCGGACCTTCTCGAATCCGACCACTCACAACGCGACCCAGCACGTGTCGCTCGACATTCCACCCAATGACCCCGACTATGCTTCATTCTTAACTCGTCACTTGTATATACATGATCGATCATTCTGACACTTGTACTTGAAGTACACTCACTGCTAATTCTAAATTGCTCTAATGTCCCAAATTCTAAATTTTGTTTTGCATAGCAACTTATACCTGTTCATCATCTACGCTCTGCTCGATGTGACAGCTTATAAATTTGCATATGGCTGTTTTTGCATGGTCGCGGGGTGAAGCGTTCATAAAGAAGCGAAAAACCCGGTGTTCGATGTGGAAATATTAATGTGAGGAAAGTGAAAAATACGGGAATACGCCATTAGATATTGAGAATTCCGTTCTTTTATGGTAACTCTCACGACCAGAAATGCATGGTCTACTTAAACATCAAATGAAGCCAGGATTTGTTACTTGGCTAGTCTATCAACTAACTAGTTAGACCCTAGTGGAACGAACTAGTTCACCCCTTTTTCCCTCCGGGAAATCGCTTCGACTGTCCGATTCCGTGACGACAGGATCCCGTTCCTTGACGCGGACAAACAACGCTTTATTTCCTATGCCTCGCAAACTCCGAAATCCTAGCATCCCGATTCGTTCATCGGTCAGATGAATGACCGATCCACCAATCATGATGAGTGAAATACCAATTTTTCAACGAGCGACCCAATTGCATTACAAAGGTTCTGTTTTACCTTTCCTCAATGAGCTTACCAAATTAGGGGGAAAAAAGATATCGGGAAAGGAAATGCATTAAATCTGGCTGTGCAGGATCAGCCATTTTACGGATCTGGCCATGTTATTAAATTCCCTTATGTCTACGGCCGTTCTGCCTGATGCTCTTACGTATATAGCCTACTTCGGAGGTCGACTAACAGATCTGGCCAACTTTGTTGCTGTTTGAACCTACTGCAATGACTTGACGAGGAGGTCTTACATATATGGCTGATGTTTCGCTACCGCATTACAGATCCGGCCATTCTTTCCCGTCGTGTCAGCATGCTCCGACAGTCTCGAAAGTCGCATGTGCGAAGCCTGACGTGTGAAGATAATACAGCTGGTGCGTTCTAGGGGGTTGGGGGGGGAGGGGATGGATCGATCGGCAGCTTTTTTCAGGGCGCGTTCGGATGTCACCAAACGGCCGGGACCACAAGGCTGTGCGTCGATCTCGGGCTGTGTGCACGAGATCGACGGGCCTGTGGGGCTCGGCGTCAAGAAACATATTTCGCCGACCCAGCCCTCCCGTCGATACCTGTGCTGACCACACAGTTTGTGTGCTCAGGCGCCCATGTAATGCAACCCGAATAGTCCCTCACATTTAGCTGCTCGCGACAAATCTCTTTTTTAGTGAAAATGCCCATCTATCCCGCTCGACATAATACCTAGCCTCAGAAGGATTGCCACTGATTCTGAAAAAACCAATGGACGCCAAAGAAAAGTCAACAACAAAACCTTCCATTAAACCGTAATATCCATGTTAACTTCCTAATTTTAACCAAACTTGACGTAGAGCATGGAAAGAGAAACGATTAATGAGGAATGTTTTTTATGTAACATAAACATAAATCCACATGTAAATACACATAATCATGTATATGTCCATGTAATGATACGTATACATGTACATATACGTATGCGTGTACATGCACATCTACATACTCATGTACACACATATAAAAACCATAAAAATGCATTATTACGTAAATGTGTTCATATAAATTCGGAATGCATGTAAATATGTGTATTTATATGCATTTACATATACATCTTCATATACATATGTATAAATCTACATGTACATATAGAAGTAATTTTCAGTTTAAAAATAAATAGAAATATAAATATAAATAAACATATGCATATACATATACGTATAACTACACATATAAATGTAAATATACAGATACATATGCATATACATATGCATATACATACACATATACATACACATATACATATACATCTACATATACATATACATATACATATACATATGCATAT
>SZWC01002304.1:18888-36311 GCA_023375785.1 Penium margaritaceum | reverse complement strand
TATACGTATACATATACATATACATATACATATACATACACATACACATACACATATACATATACATATACATATACATATACATATACATATACATATACATATACATATACATATACATATACATATACATATACATATACATATACATATACATATGCATATGCATATCTATATGCATATGCATATGCATATACATATACATATACATATACATATACATATACATATACATATACATATTCATATGCATATGCATATACATATACATATACATATACATATACATATACATATACATGTACAGGTAAGTTTACATATACATATACAACTAAATATTATTATACATATGCATATACATATACATATAAATACACATATACATAGGGATATACATGTATAGATAAATGTACATATATTTACATGTCAATATGTAATATATATTACCATATCAATATATTCGCATTTCATTTACATTTTCTACGTATATACATTAAAATCTATGCATGTACCTATATCAATCTCAATTCTTTAAGAATATGTCAACCATTTTACATGTACACATATATTATATTCGTATGAAGTTTAAATGTATGTATGTTTTTATTTTTCATTCATTTTAATCCTAAATATGTCCAATTATTGATGGTTTAATGTATATTTGTATTGATCCATATGTTTTTCTATACTTATATTTTCATATCTACTGATAGTCTGATCATTATAATTTTATAAAATTATTTCGATCTATGGTTATGTCCATAATCAAATCTCTTTATACGTCCCTTCACATAGACTAAACATAGGTGTGGGTGTTTCTGTCACCAAAAGTTTCTTTGACCGTTGAGGTTGTGTGTTACATGTGACCTAATAGGAAGGGACGGTCCTCAGTGCATTTTACTATGAAGCGAGGTCATTCTTGCTGCTGGTTCCGTCGATTAAACATTTATCTTTCGCCTCTACGTTGGGCCAGGGCGCACGCGTCTTGGCTAACGCCAGACGAGATAAACGTTGGGGGGGGGCTGTCCTCGCCTTGGGGTGGGCGGAGGGTCGCGGGTGGGGGGGGGGGGGGGGGATCGAGCGAACTTCGCATGTGTGGTCACATGTGCGAGCAGCGACCCTGTCAGAGGCCACTGACGGCGACTTCCAAGCATGGCCGAATTGGTAAGTCGGTAACAAAATGTCGGCCATATGCGTAAGATCCCCTGCTAACTGCATTGCAGCAGCTCTTCCGGCGGCGAAGTTGGCCAGATCTGTAAGTCGACCGCTAAAGTAGGCCGAATACGTAAGAGGGTTAGGCTGGTCGGCCGTAGAAGTAAGAGAATTCAAAAACATGGCCAGATCCATAAAATGGCCTGTAGGATCGACGCTTTCAGCCGTGTCGGCAAGCCTTTTCAATTAGAATATTAATTTTCAGACAGTGTCGTCCCCAAATCTATGTACCGACAAGATACCGGCAGTACGGGTACCGCACGGTGCGGATTAAACGTTGATCGCAAGGTCCAGATTAGCGCCAATCTTAATCTGGACAGGGTGAAGAGATTGTCGTCATTTTGATTCTTTAGAAAGCCACGTCCGAACTTTTTGAATCAAAAGAAACCCTGTGATGTCCGGGGCTTACATTGCTACATTACGTTTTACCCCGACATAAGGGGTTTGTTGTAACATCACAATAAACCCCGTTTTCGTATTGAGTCATTTATGGTCGTTTCAGCTTTCTTTATATTTATCGCAACACATCCTACGGATGAGGTGGAAGAGACTCATTTCATATCGTTTTTAAATTGGTCGTGTCTGTTTGAAAAAACGCCCCCCAGCCTCCCCCCACCCCCCCACCGCCCCCCCCCCACACCGGTCATTTTCAACGTTTGGCCATGTTTTTATATACCCTTCAGAAACTGGCCGCGGCTCGGGGCCGTGATCCATATTGGCCACATACTGTCGCTCAAGATCTGATTTGGCCNTCCCCCCCCCCCCCCACCGCCCCCCCCCCACACCGGTCATTTTCAACGTTTGGCCATGTTTTTATATACCCTTCAGAAACTGGCCGCGGCTCGGGGCCGTGATCCATATTGGCCACATACTGTCGCTCAAGATCTGATTTGGCCATAATCGACGACGGTCCACAGCCTTCCTTACTGTTCTAGCCATAATCGAGCGCGCGTCTGTTCCTCCTTTCACATGTGGCCATGAAGGCGGCCGACGGGAAAAGGATAGGGAGATATTGAAGTCAGAAGCTCATAAACACTCGGCGATGTCCTCAAGCCATCCTCGCAATAGAAACATACAAATATGTGCATAAACGGTAAAACAACAACCTTCAAGCATGCTACAAGAGTTGACAAAATCTAATTACCATAAAAAGGCCTTCAAAGCATATTTAGACCTACAATATGTGATCAAAATTGAAATTTAACTATTCATTCTTCATCCATTCTAAACAAATCAGTAATATAATCTTCCAAAAAAATTCATTCATGAACATTTTCATTAAGTAAGAAAACGCGATGATTTAAAACTTATTGAATGTTTTAAAATAATATTAATGACATATATCTCACAAAGTTCTGGTTCGGATCTAGAAATCAATATAAGTATATATCCTTCGAGGCAAAATATATTGCTCCATACACGAACGTATATCTGCAAAATTATACATGAAGTAAAAATATGTTCATAAAAATGTGTTATACACCACTATTGGTGTGATAATTGACAATCTAAGCACACTTATTTTCTGTATTATGGTTGACCTTTGTGTAATAACATGATGTTCATAGAATGTGATTCTCTTAGTATTCCATTAAATCACGTTCTTATGCGAGTTGACTAAATTAACTATTCCTTAGAAATTTCTAAATATGACTATTTAACGAAAAAAATAATATTTTTAGGAAATAAAATTTGTGCAATTTCTAATTCAATTTTCTAGCACACCAGGATTTCCCAAAGAATACTGTTTAACACATTTGTACATTTTATTCATTATTTACCAAAGGAGCCCCTTGCAAATCCATACATGAAGGTATTTTGAATGGATTCCCACTATATAAGAGAAATAAAATTTGCCCAGGTATGGATTTATTTTTGTGAAACATTCTTTGATTAGGATATATGAAGTAAATTTAGAAGATTGTTTCATTATAATTTTTCGAATACATTTTCATTCCTAATAAATATTTCTTGGCATAACCTAATGTATGAATATGCACATTAGTTCAAAATCGTAATGAAAAGGGTATTATGGGGAACGAATAATATAAGTATGATGTATCTTTGTAATCTCTTAAACGTGCTATGAATCATTTTTATGTTTCATGAATGTATTTGTGTAGAATGTTATTCTTCCAAACTTTAAAAATTAATGAATATTTACTAATAAATTTTCAATTTTGATCACGTATTTTAGGTTGTAAGATAATTTGAAGGCCTGTAAAAACCTCACTAATTTTTCATTTCGTTTTTGAATGGTGATTATATTTTCTCATCTCTTGGAGCATGCTTGAAGGTTAATATTTTACCATTTATGCACATATTTGTGTGTTTCAATTCCGAGGATGACTTTAGGATATCACCGAGTCTTTCATGGGCTTCTTACATCAATGTCCCTTGCTCTCCCTATCCTTTTCCTGTCGGCCGCCTTCATGGCCACATTTGAAAGGAGGAACCGACGCGCGCTTGATTATGGATAGAACAGTAAGGAAGGCTGTAGAACGCCATCGATTATTGCCAAATGTGATATCGAGCGACACTTTATGGCCAATATGGATGACGATACCGAGCCGTGGCCAGTTTCCAAAGGGCATTTAGAAACATAGCCAAAGGAAAAGAAGAGACAGGTGTTGCACTCAAAGCGTGCAAACGATTACATTGTAACCAAGAAAAAGTATTCATATTAGTATCTCTTAAGAGGCAAAATAATTGCCCGCAATCTGGACCACATACTGGAAGGTTTTCCATGTGACTTTACCTTGTCCGTGGAAGTCAAAAGTGGTTGTAAATAAACTGCCAAGCAGTCACCTGCATCTGTTCAAATAATTGTTTTTGTTTGCCCATGTCTTCTCTTCAACATTTTGTATGGTTTGCGCAAAATTTCCTTACATTACAATAAGCTATGCTAAATGTATTCCCGCTTGTGTGGATGTAAAAGCTAAGAAAACGAAACAAAAAATTGAATGATTGCGCTTGATGATACGTTATTATGTAAAACAATTCACCAACATGCTTAAGAAGAACCTCAAAAGGTGTTTCTTCTCATTGTTTTTAATGAATGTCATTTTATGTGATGATGAATTTATTTTTATGAGATTAATTTGTTCTTGTATTGTGAACATGCTAGTTTGACACTTCTATTATGTGTTGGATTGAGCGATCATCGTGTTGACCGACAGCTTTGACATGGCGCATTCGAATAGAACATCGGAGGTCTGTGCATAAACTTATAATTTTGTTTTCTGTAAATACTTGAATGCGACTCGATTGGGAATTTCTGATGTACAGGCCAAATTTAACTCTTGCATCAAGGTGGAAGGGGGCAAAGGATCTTGGATCTTTGAGTTGTGCATGCCTCTTGGCCTAGCCTGATCAGGAGTTGCGTAATGCAAGCAAGAATTCATAGGTACTTGACCCAGGCCACTCACGATGGGGCTACAACTGATTGGACTGCGATGACCTTGCACGAGCACATGCAACCAGGGCTTTGGAGGAGGGACCACTCTTGATTAGGTGGTAAATGCACGACTCGGCAATGCATCAACTACCACATGCACAACTCAGCAGCTGCATTCGCTACTCCATGCACGACTCAACAACACCACGCGGAGCTCAGAGTGGGGACCGTCTTGCGTCAGCGGTGACATGCACGCCTTAGCACCTGGGACCACGACCAATTTGCCAATATTTAGGACGCTTCCTTGAGGAGGAAGCTACATGCCTTGGAATGAGAAGATGCCTTGAGGAGGAAGCTACGACCTTAAAGCAGGACGTTTCCTATAGGCACAAGGATGTTGGTGAACTTACCAAGATCCTAGTATATAATAGGATTGGACTCCGTCAATCCAATAACTCCAACAACTTTAGCAGAAAGCACCAATAATCCTCCTTTACTTGACAACGCCTCAGACGAAGACTCTGTAGCTGCTCTCTCACTAGAAGACCTATGTCAGCCTGGCAGCCTTTGACTAGCCTGGGCTGGTGGACGCCCCGGACTACCTTAAGGCGTGACTATGTAGAAGATTTAGCCAGACTATGCCGAAGGCTGGAGAGCAGCCTTGCTACGACTGCTTCTCTAGATGTTGCTTTTCTTTAAGCCACGAGCTGCGTCTAGGCGTTCAGCCCAGAGTTAGTGTTTTGCGTCTGCTCTACCTGTGTAGTGATGATCGAGTCTAGAAGAACTCTATTGGAGTTCCCCTCTATAGACCAAGTAAGCCTGACAACACTTCACGAGCTTGGCTAGGAGGGTCAGAAGTCCTCTAACGACCTAGTAAGTCTAGTAGTAGATGCCAGCGTCGAGGAGAGGCTATCCATACAACCTAGATGACATTTCACCTGAAATTACGGTGATCGTGCTTAGACCCTTACAACGACAGCCTTGACGGCCTAACAAGTGTTGCGCCCTTGGATGGGGTAGGTTGTGTCAGAGAATTGGCCTGAGCAATGTTTCACCATAGTTTCCTTCTACCATAATTGTACTTAACAATCCTTTTCAATTACAAGTTGAGTCCATGTCTTCGATTTTTGCACATTGATGTACATAGTTTTCTTGTTAGGCACAGAGATCTTGGATAGAAACAAAACGTTGTTGCTGCATCAGAGCACGCGATGACTTCGTCAATAGAGGCTCTGAAAAACCCCAACATGGTATTAGAGCACAAGGACATCTGCACATTAGAGCAACATGCTCGTGTCACAAGCAAGAAGAAGTAGTTTAAGCTCAAGATTCAAAGAATGAAAAGGAGTGTCATCTCTCACTAGTGGTAGGGTGAGCGTGTGTCGTGGCGACCCTTCAAAGATGGAGATATTGAGGACGCTTTCAGCAACCTCAATATGGAGAGCCCACAAATGGTCACTCAACAACTAAAATACATCTTAAGAACAAGGTTGTGCATGGACCAAGAATGTGGTCCAAGGAGAGAGTAAGCAACAAATGAACAGGCAAAGTGCTCAAGAGAGGAGGCGCTTCTGACAAGTGCACACCAAGACAACATGCCTTCAAATGAAGCCTTGCGGCAGCGGTTGACTGACGGGTGTCTTCCACTCTTACCTTCCAAAGAGGAGCATAGGAGTTTTGAAGCTCATCATCCACAACTTCAGTAGCAGTTATCCCAGATTCAGGAGCAAGTGCATTTGTAGCATCAGCTTCAACTAGCACAACTACCATCGTCATCAACTATAGTAATCCCACAGGCCGATGCGGCAAAGTTTATGCCAAAATTTCTCATGCGAGTGCAGATGCAAGTGCTACGATCCGTAATGTCAGACATGACACATATTTGCATGGTTCAGCCATTGCACGCTGCAACGGAGGTGTTATCCATGGCACCCGCACCACCAGTGCTTGATACATGTCAACATGAGAGAGCTAGGGAGCAAGATTTCAAGCATGAAAGCACAGAGAAATGGCAACAGATTCGCAAGCAGCAGCTCATTTGCCAACAAGAGGAGTATACCTATGAGCTACTAGATTCACAAGCATCTCAACTTGAAGGGTAGTTGGCACAAATCCAGGAACAGAATGAGGCCTTGCAGGTGAATAAGGCTTCATCAGTATCACATAAGTCATTTGCACGACCGCCAAAGCTAAGTTCTCCTCTTGACATGCCAGAGCATGTTTGTCCTCAATAGACAAACTAAGCTTCATTTACTCATGGAGGAAGCTTCTAAACTCTTGTGGTATCCCTTGAAGCAACCATAATGGTAGCATTACAAAAGTCAAAGCATGCAATAGTGCCATAAGTCGTTTAAGCGCCAAAAGCAGCAGCTGACGACAGGTAGTGGGACTTTGCGAACACCCACTTGATGATGTTACGAGGGTCAACATCATGCCATGCTATGCTTTACGATTCACAAGCAGGGAAGTTATTGGCAACAATCTAGGTTGCCAAAAAGTGAAGGCAAGCAATCGTCTTGTAGCAGCTCATGGAGGGTGGAGTGGTGACCAAGGATCCAAGATGTCATCAGCTGCCTGGTAGTGGGAAGCAGCAGTTACAACAAGAGTGCCTACTTGAGAGAAACGTGTCAGCACTAGTGGTAAAAGGTTTGGATGCGTTGCCAAACTTGCACAAGCTGACCAATGAAGCCGACTACGGCGCCGCATCTCAGATGGAGTTCTCAAGCTCCATCCAAGAGAAGACAACCCAGCAGCTGAATGTTGAAGGTACAGCGGAGGAGTTGAGGTGGACGTGTCTACAACAGCAGACAGAGGTTCACATGAAGCTTAAAGCGTGTGACAAGCTGACTCCTCATCAGCTTGTACGGACCCAATGTTACAGTAGCATGCACTGCAAATGCAGTACGCGGCCAAGTAGAAGCTAACTTACGACATACAAGAATAACAGTGATGCACCCGGTACTCGTGTATGGAGCCATGAGTACATGGAAGCTGAAAGAATGAGCTCAGGAGCTACAATTGTATAAATAGAGCTTCGGTACAAGGGGAAGCGGCATGGTGGCAGCTATGAGGTAGCCCACCACCATCGATGTAGTAGGAACAAGTGCACCAAGGTTGAGACGCTCGTCAGCAGTTTGACATGTGCTTCTCACAACGAAAAAACCGGATCCATGACACGGAGCAGGCACCATCAGAGGGAGAAGAATAAGAAATAGAAAGGGGAGCATCTAAGAAATAAAAGAGGACAATATCAAAAAGAACCATTTTTTTGTAGCATCGGAATCGGCAAGTACAGCAAAAGCACAAGTGAAGCACAGTTGCATGATGAAGTGGGGCAGCTGAAGCCAAGGTATGCGACATTATGGTCGCACACATCATCATTGTGTTGCTCAGCGATAGCAAGCAGGTGTGGATTCGAAGGCAAGGGAAAGTGAAAGGAACAACCTACAATGGAAAAAATCCCCTCAGTGTGAGCACATTGATCTTTACATTTTCAGACTTGACCACGACAACATAATTAAGTTTGCATTTTTCATCCGAGGAGAACTCTGCCGTCCTTTAGGTAACCGAGTGAATAAAAAATCTTAAGCACATATGCAGACGAGCATGTAGGCATTGGCCATAGTTGGAGCAGACGTGAAAGTGCAAGCAGCAGCTTACTTTGTCAAAGCAATGGCAAAGGAGATTCTGGAGTGACAGGACGCAGAGCAAAGGTGTTGGTCAAGCCTTGAAGCAGCTCGTAATGCAACGTGCTGAGAAGTAGACAAAATCTTGCCAGAGCGGCAGGTGGACGCAATGAGCCCACCTGGTGTCGGGTTGCATGCACAAACTATGCAGTTGAGCTGTATCTCAAAATCCTACTAGGGCGGCAGTTGGATGTAGTAAGCCCGCCTAGTGACACGATGCGTGTACACATGGAGTAGTTGTGCTCCGTGACAAAATCCTGGTGGGGTGGTAGGTGGATGCAGTATGCCCACCTAGTGTCAGGTGGCGTGCCCAAACGAAGCAGTTGTGCTCCGTGACATAATCTTGTCGGAGCGGGACAAGATGGTAGTAATCCCACCTGGATTCAGGTGGCATGCACGAATGGAGTAGTTGCGCTCCGTGGAAAATTCCTACCAGCGCGGTAGGTGGACGCCGTAAGACTACCTACTGACAAGTGGCATGTATGAATTGAGGAGTTACGCTCCATAAACAAATCTTGTTGGAGTGGCAAGTGGAAGAAGTTAGCTTGTCTTGACGAACACATCATGCATGGAGTTTAACGACATGGGCAATATGCTCACAACTTCTCAACAGCAGATTCTATAGCCAGTCAATGTTTGTGAGAATAATATTGAACATTTTACAGCAGCCGAGGACCTTGTCCTCAGATTTCCATGAGAAGTCAAAAATTGGAGGGGCAAGTTTACCCCTCACTACCGTAAGTCACACATTACAAACTACATGCTCAGCAGTAACTGATCTGACAGCAGGAGCTGAAGCAATAGTGCAACAGTCAGAGCAGCTGTCAGAGTGAAGGGGAGGAGTCCAAGGTCTAAGAACGAGCAGCTCTTCGTGATCATGAGCTACTTGGCTAAGCTCTTCCGTCATGGGGATTCAAGCTATAATGCAAATCAAGTTTGCGATGCATTCAAGATGGTGGAAGTAATGACCACGAACACCAAAAGCTACGGAAGAAGTAGTAGATCATTAGCAAAAAAATGGGAGACGTCCCATGTCTACTACAGGCTGCCTGGTGGATTAAAATAACTGCCACAATTTAGACTTTGTTTTGGCAGCAACGAGAACCCTGTTTGGGTTTCCTCCCCTATAGGGCGAGTTTACTTCTCGCCACTATGGATCCTTCTCCATTTGCAATCGGTGTAGTGGCAAAGCAGTGGCAGCATCAGGAGAAGGAACAACCAACAGTAGGAAGAAATTGATTTAATCATCTTCAAAGCAGTTCTCATCGCAAGTGGTTGTGACGTGCAAAATGCAAGCTTCGAGTAGTCTTAAAAAAGGCATACTTGAAGCCAAAAGTGGTTGTTAGGCTGTATTTGGGAAACAGAGCCCTACCAAGATGAGTAGTGGAATGCAATTTCTGTAAACTTTGCAACTGGAAAAGAATGGAAGCTCGTTTGAAGAGCAAAACAAGGGCTGAGGAGGAGAGTAGAGAGCGAGGGGGAGGGGAGTGACGTCCACGTTGGACGCTGCTCCAATAGCACCAGCTCACCACGACGACAAGCTAGGCCAATGGGCCTTCCGTGATGGCAGGTACCAGCGCGTCAAGGCCTTACCGCGACAGCATGCTGGCGCAAAGCCCCTCCCACGACGGTAGGGAGGCTGGCCGGCGAGCAGCGAGTATCGAGTGAGGCCTCGCGTGAGGCCTCTGCTCGAGAGGGCCAGTCAAGACAAGAAAAAGGCTGAACAAATATCCGCCCCTCAAGCGACGGAAGGTGGCGGAGGGCTACGCGCAAGAAGCCAAGGCCAAGGCCTAGTGGCAGGTGGAGCCATGGTGAGCTCTAATTGATGCAGTCGGCTGACTGTGTGTAAATAAAAGAGGTGGAAGGGGCGTGTTTATGGTCGATAGAAAGTAGGGTACTCGTGAAGGGTGGCTCGAAAACTCACAAAAACCGGTGGGGCAACGAGTTTCTCAGCCTAAAACATTTAGAAATAATGACCAAAAATGCCAGTGACGGCCACAAGAGCAGCTACGACAGCAGTGATGATGTAGTTAACTTTGAAGCCGCCACCAATGTCCAGAAGAGTAAGGAGTTGACCAAGAATGGACATGGGGCACGATGGCTACCTTAGCCATGGTGGAGTGAAACGTAAGAAGCTGATTTTGCCTAAAGTAAGTGGCAGAAGTAACTGAAGAGAGTTGTCGAAGCAGGTGGCTGAAGCGACTGGGGGAGCAAAAGTTTGTAGCATCAGAAAAGACTAATCAGCGGCGAGCTTTTACTCTTGTTCGACAGGGGTGGCTAGAGTAGGATGATGGTCCAAGCAGGTGGTCCCAGCTGCGGCCGGCCTCGCAAGCGTGTCGTCACTTGAAGGTTTTGAAGCATTCAACTACACAACCAAGCCCGTGAGTGAGAGACACGCTGGCTGGGGTTGTGGGAGGTTACCTCTACATGAAGCAACCTCAGTGGTGAGTAAGAAGGTGAGTCCAGTCGTACGAAACATATATTTTGGGGCTCCACCGTACCTGCTCCAACCAAATAGCGGCCCCGTTAAGACCTGAAAATGTTAAAAATTAGCATGTTATGGCAATGCTTGACCGATTGAAGCCTCATTTAAAAACAAATTCCAATAGCTGGAGCACACCCAAGCTTAACCCGGAAGAATTTTCTGACAAGAGATTGCTTCATGGGCAGCTGAAACCTACAACAACCAATAATTTCTTCACTAAAAAAAATGCGACAGTTTCCGCATTCATCAGCACACCTATTCAGGGAGAGTGTTGGAGTGAGCGATAACTACGCTGAGCGTTAGCCTTGACATGACGCACTTGGATTGACAATTGGAGGTATGCGCATATAAATTTCCGTCTTTTATCCGTAAATACTCAGGTACGGCTTGACTGGGAATTTCTGATGTAAAGTCCTGATTTAGTCCTGGTATCCAGGTATGAGGGGGGAAGGGAGCCTTGATCTTTGAGTGCTACATGCACAACAAGGCTGTGCATGCCTGCTTGCCTAGCTTGGTCAGTAGTTGCATAATACAAGCAAGCACTACTGGGTAATTGGCCTTAACTATTGAGGGTGGGGCTACACCTGACTCGACTGTTGGGACCGCTTGCATCAGCACATACAATAAGGGCTCTAGATTAGGGACCACGTTGCATCAGGTGGTGCATGCATGACTTAGCATTCCATTAACTACCACATGCACGACTTTGCAGCTACATCAGCTACTACATGCACGACTCAGCATTTGCATGTGGAGCTAAGAGTGGGGACCATCCTGCATTAGCGGAAACATGCACAACTTAGCAGTTGGGACCACGGCTTGGTTTTCAGAATTCAGGAAGCTTCCTTGAGGAGGACGGTGCAACCCTTGGAATAAGAAGATTTCTTAAGGAAGAAGCTACAAACTTCAAGCAGGACGTTTCCTCTAGGCACAAGGCAGCAGGCCAACTTGCCAAGATCTGAGTATAAAAGCAGATTAGACTGAATGAGTATTGTAACTCCAATAACTTTAGAAGCAAGCACCAATAGCCTTCCTTTGCCAAAAAACACCTCAAACGAAGACCCTACAGTCGCTCTCTCACCTGAAGACCTATGTCAGCCTAGTAGCCTTCTTCCACCCTGGGTTGGTGGACGCCCCTTACTACCTCAAGGTGTGATTACTTAGAAGAGGTTTCTAGACTATGCCCAAGAGTGGAGAGCAGCCTTGCTACGACTGCCTCTGTGGACATTGCTCATCTGTGAGCCAGGGGCTGTGTTTGGGCGTTGAGCCCAGAGTTAGTGGTTGGCGTCAGCTCTACCTGTGTAGTGCTGATTGAGTCTAGAAGGACTCTGCTAGATTTCCCCTTTGTCGACCCAATAAGTCTCGCAACACTTTTGCCAACTTGGCTAGGAGGGTCAGAAGTCCTCTCACGACCGAGTATGTCTGAAAGTGACTACCAGTGTGGAGAGGAGGCTGCCCTGACAACCTACTGACCATTTCACTTGAAAGTATGGTGACCGTGCTTAGACCCTTGCAACGACATACTTGACCGCCTAGCAAGTTGTTGCGCCCTTAGATGGGACAGGTTGTTTCAGAGCATTGAGCTGAGCTGTGTTTTGCCCCTGTTTCCGTGGACCATACATGTAATTGACTGTCTTTTTCAATTACATGTTGGATGCAATTCTACCGCTTCTGCACATTGAAGTACAAGGTTTTCTTGCTAGGCAAAGAGTTTCTAGACAACAGCAAGACCTCCTTGTTGCATCAGATTACGCGATGGCTTTGTCATTGTAGGCTCCCAAAAACCATAACATTATGAACTTCACAAAAATATTACCTTTAACAAATTTGGATGATTCTTGAATGTTTCATTACGTTATGAAAAATAATATGAATGATTTGTATGCAAAATTTAACTTACTTTTTTATTCTATGACGGTTTTTGAATTTCTTTTCTTTCAATTGCATTTTGACCCTGTTTGAATCTGGGTTCATGAGTCTTAAGAGTTTGCCATGACGACCTATGCCGTGAAACAAGACAAGGCGAGGCTTAAGAGGAGCGACCCAACGCAAAGTCCTTACCCTTTTGTCTTCGCGTCGGATTGATCATTCCGTATTACCTTGGGTCTGTCCAGACATCTAGGTCGATGTTCGTGATTTTTTGTCTAGGCTGACCTTAATTTCTCGTCCGCGGACGTGGGGGGGCATATAGTTCGACAAGTTCTTGCACCCTGATTGGTGCATAGGTCATAAAAATAACTGATCCACCAATCAAGATTTTCTTGCAGCATCGTTTGGCCACAAACTGATTGTATTAGGTTACCCTGTAATCCAAAAATGAATGCCCCCAATATTGCTCCGCAATGTACCCGCCCATCCCCCCCTTTGCCTCCCCGCCTTTTTGAAAGGCATCGTTTACTTCATCAACATGTTCAATAACAATGACATTTTCACAATGAGAGATGCCACTGAATTCTAAAAATGAGAACTTCCAGACAATGACCATGTACCCGAAGGGAAACCTCGTCACGGACACTCCAGCTGCAGAGCGTCCTAAGACTAAAGTCTTGAGGTCGGGGCTTATGGATGCCAAAAGCCGAGAGATAGGGCAAGGAGAAACCAAAATCCTTTATATAGGGTTGAAAGCGCTTTTCAACATCTGGAACGAGTTACCTTGTGATATTGCCGATCTGATTATTCCAGGTAGGATGGGGACTAATGCTGAATGTCGATTGATCAGAGCTCATGCGATGTGCTACAATTCTCATTCAGTTCGCATGGACAGGCCACTCATCAGTCCCGGAAAGACTAGTCCCGAAAGCAGGGAACCGTTATTTCTGTCTACGTCATTAGGCTGTCCGAAATGTTTAGTTTCGGCCTTGTGGGGTCATTTCCGAACAACACCCAAGTAGACCGAAACTGTGACCCAAGAAAAGTGCACGGCCAGTGCACGGTCGACAGCACTTCAGTGCACGACCGCCAAGAAAGTGCAGCCATGGCCAAGCCGGGCGGGTGGCGGAGGTGGACGCTGCTGTCGTCTCTTGCGTGGGCCAATGGCATGACGGCTTCTGCGCTGGCGCAGCTGCGAGGAGCGGCAGGCAGCATCAGCGGCAGCGGCAACGGCAGCTACAGCTACAGCTCGCTGGGGGAGAAGGAGCGGCTGGGGCTGCAGCAGCAGCAGCACGCGTGGGGGATGGGCAGAAGGGCGGCGGTGGCCGTCGCGGCATGGGTGGCTTTTGCGGTGTGCCTGGGCGTTGCGTGGGCGGCCATGGTGCGGCAGACGGAGCGCAGCGCCGCGGACATGCGCATGCAGCTGACACTGACACTGGAGGGGGAGGGCAACTGGACCAGCGGCGGCGGGGGTAGGCACAACCGCGTGCTGACGTGTGCGCGTGCGCGTGTGGAGGGGGTGGCTGGAGGGACAGAGAGCGGAGTAGGTGAGAGGGAAAGCGGCGGTGATGATGGTGCTCATGATGGCGGAGGCGACGGCGGAGGCGACGGAGATGGCGGCAGCAGTGGCGACGATGGGGGACGGTGTTGGGTTGCGAGGCAGGCCGCTGCATGCACCGGTGCCGATGTCGTGGTGCTGGCACAGGTGCGTGTGCGTGTGTGCTGTCGAGTGGGTGCATTCCTGTGTGTGTGCCTGCATTGACCCCCGTTTCACATCCGCGTTCGCATCTTGAAGCGTGCAGGCGTTTGCATTCGTGTTTGCGTCGGCATCCCCATTGGCATCGGCATCTGCATTCACCGTCACATTTTGCATCCTTGTTGGCCTTCGAGCGTGCTTCTTGGCCACATCCACATCCGCATCCGCATCCGCATCCGCATCCGCATCCGCATCCGCATCCGCATCCGCATCCGCATCCGCATCCGCATCCGCATCCGCAGTCCCGTTCGTATTTGCATTGGCGTCCATATGCGCATCTACTTTCGCATTGACATTCATCATGTTTGCTTTCGCGTTCTCGTTCACATCCGCACTTGCATCCGTATTCGCATTTGTCTTTGGGTTCGAAATCACTGTCCCGTCGTGTGCTCCTTGTCCTTTGTCACACTTTGGATAAAGGCGACCATGCTCCTCTTGAAAACAAACCAACATGGATTACACTCCCCCTTCCCCTCCCCCCCCCCATAACCCCCGCCCGCCCCCAGACCTTCCTGCGTGCAACGGAAGGAGCAAGCAACACTAGCGTTGTACGTTGCATGTGCTGCTGGTGTTGCTTTTAGTAGATGCGTGCACCCCCACTTGGCGGTGGGACAGACATATCGGTGAGGTGGACTGATGGACGACTGTGGCGTCGACTCCATGTCACGATGGTTGCTCACAGACACACTGCAACCCAGCCTCTCTGGGCACCCCTCCCCTCCCCCCCCCCCCCCCCCCCCCCCCCCCCCCCCCCTCTGCTGTGCCAAGACATCACCCGACCCGATACCTTATGAGGGCTGTGAGACAGGGCCGAAAGGAAAGAAGAGAACCTGGCCTCTGAACTCCGTCACGTTGGGCCGGCGGATGGAGAATAGCCGCTTACAAGGGGGTGGAGGTGGCCGGCACGGCGTGCCACCACCCTGGCAGCACGGCGTGGCACCACCCTGGCAGCACGGCGTGGCACCACCCTGGCAGCACGGGCGAGGGCTGGAAACTACTCAGCCCGCTTCTTCCAACAGCGGAGGATGTACTCCGTTGGAGGCAGTCGAGCCTCCGTGCAGTAGGAGTCCAACTCCTTTGCCAGCGTGTGCGTGTCCTCCTCGGCAGGAGCTGCGTCCGTCGCCCACATGCTGCTGCGCCCTCCGAAGACGTCGTCGTCGTCGTCGTCGTCATCGTCGTCGTCGTCGTCGTCGTCGTCGACGTCGTCGTCGTCGTCGTCGTCGTCGTCGTCGTCGTCGTCGTCGTCGTCGTCGTCGTCGTCGTCGTCGGCGGCGGCGGCGGCGGCGGCGACGACGACGACGACGACGACGACGACGACGACGACGACAACGACAACGACGACGACGACGACGACGTGCAGCCCACGCGATCCCACATGTGGAAGTGGACACCGATGATCTTCTTGAAGGCGTCACGCCTCCGCTACGAGGTATGGCTGCCGGGCATGGGCGTGCATGTGAGGACGATGCTTCGCAACTCCCAGTCCCCGTCGATAAAATGGCCAGCGATGCCCATGCATGGATTGTTGGAGCGCGATGTCCACAAGTCAGAGGTGTAGTTGACATCGGATGGGGCAGCTGCGAGGATGGAGGCCACGGCTGGCAGGAAGAGTCTTGGAGCCTCGCGGATGTCGGTGGAGATTGATGTGCGATGCATGAGCTCTGCGTTGCGGTTGCAGTGCTTGGATGCTTTGCGGAGAAAATTGGAGTCGACGACCGCAAACGCCTCGCGCTTTCCGACCACCCACTTCTAGATCAGAGTTCGGAAAGTGTTTTTTGCTGAAGGTTGCCACACCGGATAGCGACTCTCCGATGGCGGTTTGCGAAACGAGGAAGGAGGTGCGGTCGGTTGGTTGCCAAGACGCTGGGTGGGATTTTTCCAGAGGGAATGTGGGCGTCGAGTTTCTCAGGATGGCGTGCGGCGAGATGGTTCCATGCCGCGGTCGATGTTTTTCCCGGGCATGCATGACACACTTTGCGGCTCCCCCTTCAAGATGCATCCGTAGAATCTACGGATGCATCTACGGCGTAGATGCACCATGCACGGTCACCCCTGACATCGTAGTGCTGCCAGACTGCTCCGTCGACATCGACATCTGATGTAGCATCAGTTTTGGCAGCTGCTGAGGTGCCAGCTGCTGACGTGCCAGCTGCTGACGTGCCAGCTGCTGATGTGCCAGCTGCTGACGTGCCAGCTGCTGACGTGCCAGCTGCTGACGTGCCAGCTGCTGACGTGCCAGCGGCGGACGATGCTGCTGATGCTGATGCCACTGGCGGATCTGCCCGTTCTGGACGTGCCCGCTGCGGATGTGAGCGTCGCGGATGTCGCAGCTGCGGATGCTCCACCTGCGGATGTGCCAGCAGGTGGCGGGCGGGAGGTCTGCGCTTCATTGCCGGGAGTGGCAGTCGTCACGCCAGACTGCCCAGGCGTTGAGCCTGGAGTGGCCACTGAGAATCGACGCAATGCAAATGAAAGATCTGCGCCCTATTTGAGGTGTCCAAATCGCGCCCTCGCGTTGCAGACCACACGTAAACTCTAATGATTTTGACATATGAAGATGCCGACGTCGCCTGCGCTTCGACGTCAGCGGTAATTGTTGGCGTAAAACAACCCCCCTTTTCCCTTTTGCGCGACGTCACGTCAGCACAGGTTGCGGCAACTTTGCGACACGCGCAAGATTATTGCAGGCCCGCACTACACGGACGACGTCATGTAGCGCGGGGCGTCGTTCGAGGGACCGAGGAATGCCATTCGACTATTCGAATAGCAGCCCTATTCGTGTAGCTAATACGACAATTCGAATCTATTCGTACATTTGAATAGCCTTGAATAGTCCTTCTACAGGAGTTTCAGCCCACTATTCGACATTCGAATAGTTGACGAATAGTGAAACTATTCGAGTATGGAATAGTTTTTTTCTCATGCCTAGCACACGCACACGCACACGCACACGCACACGCACACGCGCACGCGCACGCGCACGCGCACGCCCCCGCCCACGCCCACGCCCACGCCCAC
>SZWC01002303.1:195291-238007 GCA_023375785.1 Penium margaritaceum | reverse complement strand
AACCCTAAACCCTAAACCCTAAACCCTAAACCCTAAACCCTAAACCCTAAACCCTAAACCCTAAACCCTAAACCCTAAACCCTAAACCCTAAACCCTAAACCCTAAACCCTAAACCCTAAACCATTGGGAATGCCAGAGGACGGAAGGTGACGGGTTGATGCAGGGCGTGTAAAGCCTGCATCGAAGGGTGATCGAATGACACATCATCTTCCTCTGCCTGGTGGTCCTGGGCATCATCCAAGTCTGCACAATCCCTGTCATGGGTGATAGAGGACGCAAGTGAGGACGCCCTTGGGGTGGAGAACTCGAGGCACCGTGGTGTGTCCTGCGTTGGCATCATGTCCACTGCTTCGTAAACGGTCATTCTGTCTGGCGTCATGACCTAATGGAGCAGGACGGGCCCAACATCCACCTCAAGCTCCTGCTCTTTGTCAAACACATAGTCTTCCACCTGCACGTAATCGCGCTGCTCGTCTGGGTGGTGCGTGTCGTCTTCCTATGGATCTTCTTGCGAGGGATTGATGAGCCGTGCTTGTCGGATAGCCTTCTATTCACAGATTTCCTCAAGCCGTCGCAGGTGGAATTCTTCTTCTTTGTCGGGGTCCATATTGTCTTCTTCGTTGTACAACTGTGGGGACCGATCATCCACCGGATCCCACTCAAAGTTAAGGTCCAGCCCTGGAGGATCTTCCGGGCTTCTCTCGTAGGGATGCGTGGGGGCGGCTCGCCCCATCCTTTATTCTGAGGAGACGAAGGGTACGGCGAGACTCATCCTCGCGTTGCCAATGATACTGCCAAATGAATCACCGGTACGGTTGCTCTGTCCTTGCGCCTCGTAGGTTGACAGGGGAACACCACCGCGGTCAGGGGAATCAGTGGGATTCGGATGACGGGTCGCGTGTAGTGCCTCCTGTCCAATCGAAGATTCGATAGCTCCCTCCTTGGAGAACTGCGCTTTGGATTGTGGACTGATCTGAAGGTACTTGTCACACTCGCCACAGAAAACAAGTGAGTCCATGCTCACCGCACCATTAACATTGTTATACCGCTTTTCGCCTTCGGCCGGAATCGGGTCTGACAGCATGCAGGGATCAGCCCCTCGACTGTGGTTTGCGCTGCGCTATCCCCACGGCGGAACTCACTTCCCTCTTCCCGTCTACCTTGTCCTATTACACTCTTTTACTCCTAATCATTCGACAAAGCATTCACCAAATCAACACGGGGCATATGTCACGCATGCTTCTTTTCTTGATTCACTTACTTCTTCAGGCGTACTTCCGATAAATCACAGCATGGTCACCGTGCCTATCCCAGTAACTAGGCTCATTCATTCCAAGTGATTGCTGACGGTCAATCATGCACCGGATGGGATAGCATTTACTAAGACAAACTAATTCAAGCAATATGACAATGGTCGTTCAAAGAACCGGAGTACTTACATTCAATCAAAGATACTGATGGTCAGCAGATCTGCTCTACTCACACACACACACACGCTACTCTATATGTCACTCAGCAAAAAACGCAAACCATAGGCCTCTTGCATCACCGGATCCTCGGCCGGAGCTGGTCCTCGCACAAGCACTTTGCGGTTTGCACTGCCTTTGTCGTTTGCCTGTGCAGCACGGCGCAACTCCAGTGGACTGTTGGCGCGCCGACCTGCACGGAGATGGTCACGTGCGGGGTCCTCCTCCCGTAGGCGGAACAACTCTTGCTGGTACCGATGGTAGGCTCGGAACGCCTCCGCCCGTTCTTCAGCAGCCTCGGTGGCACGCCGCCGGACATCACGCGCCACCTCTTGCTAGCTCTCCACGCGGCGGGGCTCGTCGTCGCGAGGAAGTCTCTGTAGCCACGGTTGCCAGCACTACTCCACGGCTCCACCGGCGGGGTGATGCGACCATTGAATCACTCCCCGAACCGTCCATGTGCCGAGTCGATGGTTTATATTGCAGCAGCTACATATGGCATATAAGGTCACCGGGGAGTCTCGGGGACCGTGCCTGGAGCTGGGTGGTTGGTGCTCCCGTGGGAACTCATGACCAGGCCATGATGGCTCCGTGACGTACTCCTCGGGAAGTGGCCTTCCCATCCGGGGATGGTTACACACCTTCACACACACACACACACTCCCCGTCCTGACTGACTTTCCTATTCTAGTTTGCCGCGAGACGGGACACGGGTCCCGCTCGATGGTCTGGTTTGAGTGAGGGGCAGCAATCTCTCAGTCTGGCCGATGGCTGTCAGGCTGGCCTACCCCACTCGGGTCGAGCGAGGAGTCAGCAGCGTCGCTCGCCGGTGGCAAACACCTCCTTGCGAGTTGGGAGCAGAGGCGCCCAGCGTCGGTCTTCAGCAGTGAGGGTCAGCGTCTTTGCAGCTCAGGATCAATAGCATTCGCATGAGCAGCTGGGTCTCGTCAGCAGCCGTCCTCTTCTCGTCCTCCTCCTCATATCTCCCCCCACACCGCTCTCCCAAAATCCCATCCCGCTTGCTAGCCCCTTTCCGTGGTTCGCACATCAAAACGACTTTGGATAAGGCGCCTCGAATACCGCTCCTCTCCTCGAGGTTCAGGTGCAGCTCCGCTGCCATCAAGCCAGCCTCGGGCCGCCTTCCTTTCCTCTCGGCATGTCTGGTCAGGTCACGTCGTCCGCCGCAATGTCCTCCTCCGCGCTCCGTCGCTTCCAGGTATCGAACTGTCCCTTCCCGCAATTTTCTTTTGTTGGTCGAGCGGTCGTCGGATGATTCGTCAACCTCTCCCCCTTTCCTCCTTTTTGAATCCGGCCCCAGGTCCTCCTTCCCCGTCCTCCGGTGGATGAACAAAACACCATTAATAGCACATATGCACTGTGATTGGACACTCTGACCGTGGCTGACTCGTGTTATGATTCGTAGAAGTTAAAGTCACTTGGATACATTTGTGGTCATTGTCAGTGGCACATGCCAACCTCTACAAATCAAAACACGAGTCAGCCACGGTCAGAGTACCTAATCACAATGCACATCTAATATGCATGTCCTTGCAGGTATAAACAGGGTAAATCACCGGTGTCTTGGTACGGCTATTGTACGCAATGCCTTGACAAAGGTGGCATGTGCCACTGACCATGACTACAAAGTTTACCAAGCGACATAAAATTCTACGAATCGTAACACGAGTCAGCCACAGTCAGAGTGTCCAATCACAGTTCAGATGTACTAGGCATGACCTTGCAGGTATAAACAAGGTAAAAAACAGGTGGCTTGGCACAGCTACTGTGCGCAATGCCTTGACAAAGTTGGCATGTGCCACTGAACATGACCACAAATGTATCCAAGTGACTTCAACTTCTACGAATCGTAACACGAGGCAGCCATGGTCACAGTGTCCAATCATAGCGCACATCTAATATGCATGACCTTGCAAGTATAAACAAGGTAAAAAACCGGTGGCTTGGCACGGTTATTGTGTGCAATGCCTTGACAAAGTTGGCATGTGCCATTGACCATGACCACAAAGTTTACCAAGTACATTAAACAGCTGTGAACCATAACACGAGCCAGCCACAGTCAGCGTGTCTAATCACGGTGCAAATATACTAAAGCATGACCTTGCAGGTATAAACAAGGTAAAGTACTAGTAGCTTGGTGTGGCTATTGTGCGCAATGCCTTTACAAAGTTGGCATGTGCAACTAACCACGACCACAAATGTATCCAAGTGACTTTTACTTCTATTGGTCATAACACGAGTCAGCCACGATCAGAATGTCCAATCATAGTACAAATGTACCTGCCATGATCTTGCTGGTTCAAACAAGTTAGAATATCGGTGGCTCGGCGTGGCTATTGTGCGCAATGCGTTGACAAAGTTGGCATGTGCCACTGACCATGACCACAAAGTTTTCCAAGTGACATTAACTTCTGCGAATCGTAACACGAGTCAGCCACGGTCCGAGTACACAATCACAGCGTACATCTAAAATGCATGACCTTGCAGATATAAACAAGGTAAAACACCGGTGACTTGGCACGGCTATTGTGCGCAATGCCTTGACAAAGTTGGCATGTGCCACTGAACATGACCACAAAGTTTACCAAATGTATTAAACGGCTATGGATCATAACACGAGTCAATCACAGTCAGAGTGTCGAATCACATTGCAGATGCACTAGGCATGACCTTCCAGGTATAAACAAGGTAGAATATTGGTGGCTCGGTATAGATTTTAGAAGCAATGTCTTGACAAAGTTGCCATGTGCCACTGACCATGACCACCAAGTTTACCAAGTGACTTTAACTCCTACGAATCGTAACACACGTCAGCCACGGTCAGAGTGCCCAATCACAGTGCACACATAATATGCATGACCTTGCAGGTATAAACAAGGTGAAAAACCGGTGGCCTTGCACGGCTATTGTGTGCAATGCCTTGACAAAGTTGACTTGTGCCATTGACCATGACCACAAAGTTTACCAAGTGCCTTAAACGGCTATGAATCATAACACGAGTCAGCAACGGTCAGAGTGTCCAATCATAGTGCAAGCATATTGGACATGACCTTGCAGGTATACACAAGGTAGAATACTGGTGGCTCGGTGTGGCTATTGCGCGCAATGCGTTGACAAAGTTGGCATGTGCCACTGACCATGACCACAAATGTATCCAAGTGACTTTAACTTCTACCAATCGTAACATGAATCAACCACGGTCAGAGTGTCCAATCACAGTGCAGATGTACTATGCATGATCTTACAGATATAAACAGGGAAAAAAACTCACTTTGATACATTTGTGGTCCTGGTCAATGGCACATGCCAGCTTTGTCAAGACATTGTGCACAATAGCCACACCGAGCCACCAGTATTCTACCTTGTTTGCACTTGCAAGATCGTGCGTGGTTTATGCGCACTGTGATTGGACACTCTGACCGTTGCTGGCTCGTGTTATGATCAATATAAGTAAAAGCCACTTGGCTACATTTGTGGTCATGGTCAGTGGCACATGCTGACTTTGTCAAGACATTGCGCACAATAGCCATACCGAGCCACCAGTATTTTGCATTGTTTGTACCTGTAAGGTCATACCTAGTATATCTACACTATGATTGGACACTCTTACCGTGGCTGACGCGTGTTATGATACGTAGAAGTTAAAGTCACTTGGTACACTTTGTGGTCATGGTCAGTGGCACATGCCAACTTTGTCAAGGCATTGCGCAAAATAGCCACACCGGGTCACCAGTACTGTACCTTTTTTGTACCTGCTAGAACATGCCTAGTACATCTGCGCTGTGATTGGACACTCGAACCGTGGCTGACTCGTATTATGATCAATAGAAGTAAAAGTCAGTTGGATACATTTGTGGTCATGGTCAGTGGCACATGCCAAATTTGTCAAGGCATTGTGCACAATAGCCACACCAAGCCACCAGTATTCTACCATGTTTGCACCTGCAAGATCATGCCTAGTACATATGCACTGGGATTGGACACCCTAGCCGTGGCTGACTCGTGTTATGATTAATAGCCGTTTAAGGTACTTGGTAAACTTTGTGGTTATGGTCAGTGGCACATGCCAGCTTTATCAAGGCATTGCACGCAATAGCCACACCAAGCCACCAGTATTGTACCTTGTTTGCACCTGCAATACCTTGGTGTGGCTATTGTGCGCAATGCCTTGACAAAGTTGGCAAGTGCCACTGACCATGACCACGAGTTTATCCAAGTGACTTTTACTTCTATTGATCATAACACGCGTCAGCCACGGCCAGAGTGTCCAATCTCAGTGTAGATGTACTAGGCATGATCTTGCAGGTGAAAACAAGGTAGACTACTGGTGGCTTGGTGTGGCTATTGTGCGCAATGCCCTGACATTGTTGGCACGTGCCACTGACCATCACCACAAATTTTACCAAGTGACTTTAACTTCTACGAATCATAACACGAGTCAGCCACGGTCAGATTACCCAACCACAGCGCACATCTAATATGCATGACCTTGCAGGTGTAAACAAGGTAAAAAAACCGGTGTCTTGCCACGGCTATTGTGCGCAATGCCTTGACAAAAATAGCATGTGCCACTGAGCATCACCACAAAATTAACCAAGTACCTTAAACGGCTATGAATCATAACACGAGTTAGCCACGGTCAAAGTATCCAATCACAGTAAAGATATACTGGACATGACCTTACAGATATAAACAGGGTAAAAAACTGGTGTCTTTGCACAGATATTGTGCGCAATGCACTGACAAGGTTGGCATGTGCCACTGACCATGACCACAAAGTTTACCAGGTGACTTTAACTTATACAAATCGTAACACGACTCAGCCACAGTCATAGTGCCCAACCACAGTTCAGATGTACTGGGCATGACCTTGCAGGTATAAACAAGGTAAAAAACCTGTGGCTTGGCACGTCTATTGTGCGCAATGCCTTGACAAAGTTGGCATGTGCCACTGACCATGACCACAAAGTTTACCAAGTACCTTAAGCGGCTATGAATCATAACACAAGTCAGCCACGGTCAGAGTGTCCAATCACAGTGCAGATATACTGGACATGACCTTGCAGGTACAAACAAGGTAGAATACTGGTGGCTCGGTGTGGCTATTGTGCGCAATGCCTTGACAAAGTTGGCGAGTGCCACTGATCATGACCACAAATTTATCCAAGTGACTTTTACGTCTATTTATCATAACACGAGTCAGCCACGGTCTGAGTGTCCAATCACAGTGCAGATGTACAAGGCATGATCTTACAGGTGCAAACAAGGTAGAATACTGGTGGCTCGGTGTGGCTATTGTGCGCAATTCCTTGACAATGTTGGCATGTGCCACTGACCATGACCACAAAGTTTACCAAGTGGCTTTAACTTATACGAATCATAACACAAGTCAGCCACGGTCAGAGCACCCAACTACAGCGCACATCTAATATGCATGACCGTACAGGTATAAACAAGGTAAAAAACAGGTGTCTTGGCACGCCTATTGTGCGTAATGCCTGACACAAATGGCATGTGCCACTGACCATGACCACAAAATCTACCAAGTACCTGAAACGGCTATGAATCATAACACGAGTTAGCCACGGTCATAGTGTCCAATCACAGTACAGATATACTGGAAATGACCTTATAGGTATAAACAGGTTAAGAAACCGATGTCTTGGCACGGTTATTGAGCGCAATGCCTTGACAAAGTTGGCATGTGCCACTGACCATGGCCACAAAATTTACCAAGAAACTATAACTTCTACAAATCGTAACACGAGTCAGCCACAGTCAGAGTGCCCAATCACAGTTCAGATGTACTAGGAATGACCTTGCAGGTATAAACAAGGTAAAAAACCTATGGCTTGGCATGGCTATTGTGCGCAATGCCTTGACAAAGTTGGCATGTGCCACTGACCATGACCACAAAGTTTAGCAAGTACCTTAAACGGCTATGAATCATTACACAAGTCAGCCACGGTCAGAGTGTCCAATCACAGTGCAGATATACTGGGCATGACCTTCCAGGCATAAACAAGGTAGAATACTGGTGGCTCGGTGTGGCTATTCAGCGCAATGCCTTGACAAAAATGGCATGTGCCACTGACCATGACCACAAATGTATCCAAGTGACTTTTACTTCTATTGACCATAGCACGAGTCAGCCACGGTCAGAGTGTCCAATCATAGTGCAGATGTGTGAGGCATGATCTTGCCAGTGCAAACAACGTAGAATACCGGTGGCTCGATGTGGCTTTTGTGCGCAATGCCTTGACAAAGTTGGCATGTGCCACTGACTATGACCACAAAGTTTACCAAGTGACTTTAAGTTGTACGAATCGTAACACAAGTCAGCCACGGTCAGAGTGCCCAATCACAGTGCACATATAATATGCATGATCCTGCAGGTATAAACAAGGTATAAAACCAGTGGCTTGGCACGGCTATTGTGCGAAATGCCGTGACAATGTTGGCATGTTCCACTGACCATGACCACAAAGTTTACCAAGTACCTTAAACGGCTATGAATCACAACACGAGTGATCCACGGTCAGAGTGTCCAATAACAGTGCAATGTACTGGGCATGACCTTATAAGTACACACAAGGTATATTATTGGTGGCTTGATGTGGCTATTTTGCGCAATGCATCGACAAAGTTGGCATGTGCCACTGACCATGATCACAAATGTATCCAAGTGACTTTCAATTCTATTGATCACAACACGAGTCAGCCACGGTCTGAGTGCTCAATCATAGTGCAGATGTAATAGGCATGATCTTACAGGTTCAAACAAGGTAGAATAGTGTTGGCTCGGTGTTTCTATTGTGAGCAATGCCTTGACAAAGTTGGCATGTGCCCGTGATAATGAAACAAAGTTTACCAAGTGACTTTAACTTCTACGAATCGTAACACGAGTCAGCCATTGTCAGAGTGCCCAATCACAGCGTACATCTAATATTCATGACCTTGCAGGTATAAACAAGGAAAAAAACTGGTGGCTTGGCATGGCGTTTGTGCGCAATGCCTTGACAAAGTTGGCATGTGCCACTGACCATGACCATAAAGCTTACCAAATACCTTAAACGGCTATGAATCATAACACGAGTCAGCTAGGATCAGGTTGTCCAATGACAGTGCAGCTATACTGGGCATGACCTTGCAGGTACAAACAAGGTAGAATAGTGGTGGCTAGGTGTGGCTATTGTGCGCAATGTCTTGACAAAGTTGGCAAGTGCCACTGACCATGACCACAAATTTATCCAAGTGAAATCTACTTCTATTGATCATAACACGAGTCAGCCACGGTCAGAGTGTCCAATCTCAGTGGAGATGTACTATGCATGATCTTGCAGGTGAAAACAAGGTAGAATACTGGTGGCTTGGTGTGGCTATTGTGCGCAATGCCCTGACAATGTTGGCATGTGCCACTGACCATGACCACGATTTTTACCAAGTGACTTTAACTTCTACAAATCATAACACAAGTCAGCCACGGTCAGATTACCCAACCACAGCCAACATCTAATATGCGTGACCTTGCAGGTATACACAAGGTAAAAAAACCGGTGTCTTGGCACGGCTATTGTGCGCAATGCCTTGAAAAAAATGGAATGTGCCACTGCCCATCACCACAAAATTAACCAAGTACCTTAAACGGCTATGAATCATAACACGAGTTAGCCACGGTCAAAGTATCCAGTCACAGAAGAGATATACTGGGCATGATCTTACAGATATAAACAGGGAAAATAACCGGTGTCTTGGCACGGCTATTGTGCGCAATGCCTTGACAAGGTTGGCATGTGCCACTGACCATGACCACAAAGTTTACCAGGTGACTTTAACTTCTACAAATCGTAACACGAGTCAGCCACAGTCATAGTGCCCAATCACAGTTCAGATGTACTAGGCATGACCTTGCAGATATAAACAAGGTAGAAAACCTGTGGCTTGGCACGTCTATTGTGCGCAATGCCTTGACAAAGTTGGCATGTGCCACTGACCATGACCACGAAGTTTACCAAGTACCTTAAACGGCTATGAATCATAACACAAGTCAGCCACGGTCAGAGTGTCCAATCATAGTGCAGATATACTGGACATGACCTTGCAGGTACAAACAAGGTAGAATACTGGTGGCTCGGTGTGGCTATTGTGCGCAATGCCTTGACAAAGTTGGCGAGTGCCACTGACCATTACCACAAATTTATCCAAGTGACTTTTACATCTATTGATCATAACACGAGTCAGCCACGGTCCGAGTGTCCAATCTCAGTGCAGATGTACTAGGCATGATCTTACAGGTGCACACAAGGTAGAATACTGGTGGCTCGGTGTGGCTATTGTGCGCAATGCCTTGACAGTGTTGGCATGTGCCACTGACCATGACCACAAAGTTTACCAAGTGGCTTTAACTTATACAAATCATAACACGAGTCAGCCACGGTCAGAGTACCCAACTACAGCGCACATGTAATATGCATGACCTTGCAGGTATAAACAAGGTAAAAAACAGGTGTCTTGGCACGCCTATTGTGCGTAATGCCTTGACAAAAATGGCATGTGCCACTGACCATGACCACAAAATATACCAAGTACCTTAAACGGCTATGAATCATAACACGGGTTAGCCACGGCCAGAGTGTCCAATCACAGTACAGATGTACTAGGCATGACCTTGCAGGTATAAACAAGGTAGAATACTGGTGGCTCGGTGTGGCTATTGTGCGCAATGCCTTGACAAAGTTGGCATGTGCCACTGACCATGACCACAAATGTATCCAAGTGACTTCTAATTCTATTGACCATAGCACGATTCAGCCACGGTCAGAGTGTCCAATCACAATGCAGATGTGTGAGGCATGATTTTTCCAGTGCAAACAACGTAGAATACCGGTGGCTCGATGTGGCTTTTGTGTGCAATGCCTTGACAAAGTTGGCATGTGCCACTGACTATGACCACAAAGTTTACCAAGTGACTTTAACTTCTACGAATCGTAACACAAGTCAGCCACGGTCAGAGTGCCCAATCACAGTGCACATATAATATGCGTGATCTTGCAGGCATAAACAAGGTATAAAACCAGTGGCTTGGCACGGCTATTGTGTGTAATGCCGTGAAAATGTTGGCATGTGCCACTGACCATGACCACAAAGTTTACCAAGTACCTTAAACGGCTATGAACTATAACACGAGTGAGCCATGGTCAGAGTGTCCAATAACAGTGCAGTGTACTGGGCATGACCTTACAGGTACAAACAAGGTATATTACTGGAGGCTTGATGTGGCTATTTTGCACAATGCCTTAACAAAGTTGGCATGTGCCACTGACCATGACCACAAATGTATCCAAGTGACTTTTACTTCTATTGATCATAACACGAGTCAGCCAAGGTCAGATTGTCAAGTCACAGTACATATGTACTAGGCATGATCTTGTAGGTGCAAACAAGGTAGAATATTGGTTGCTCAGTGTGGCTATTGCGCGCAATGCCTTCATAAAGTTGGCATGTGCCACTGACCATGATCACAAATGTATCCACGTGACTTTCAATTCTATTGATCAGAACACAAGTCAGCCACGGTCCGAGTGCTCAATCATAGTGCATATGTAATAGGCATGATCTTACAGGTTCAAACAAGGTATAATACTTTTGGCTCGGTGTGGCTATTGTGAGCAAAGCCTTGACAAAGTTGGCATGTGCCAGTGACCATGAAACAAAGTTTACCAAGTGACTTTAACTTATACGAATCGTAACACAAGTCAGCCATGGTCAGAGTGCCCAATCATAACGTACATCTAATATGCATGACCTTGCAGGTATAAACAAGGTAAAAAACCAGTGGCATGGCATGGCGTTTGTGCGCAATGCCTTGACAAAGTTTGCATGTGGCACTGACCATGACCATAAAGCTTACCAAGTACCTTAAACGGCTATGAATCATAACATGAGTCAGCCAGGATCAGAGTATCCAATGACAGTGCAGCTATACTGGGCATGACCTTGCAGGTACAGACAAGGTAGAATACTGGTGGCTATGTGTGGCTATTTTGTGCAATGCCTTGACAAAGGTGGCAAGTGCCACTGACCATGACCACAAATTTATCCGAGTGAATTTTACTTCTATTGATCATAACACGAGTCAGCCAGGTTCAGAGTGTCCAATCTCAGTGGAGATGTACTAGGCATGATATTGCAGGTGAAAACAAGGTAGAATAGTGGTGGCTTGGTGTGGCTATTTTGCGCAATGCCATGACAATGTTGGCATGTGCCACTGACCATGACCACAAATTTTACCAAGTGACTTTAACTTCTACGAATCATAACACGAGTCAGCCACGGTCAGAGTACCCAACCACAGCGCACATTTAATATGCATGACCTTGCAGGTATAAACAAGGTAAAAAAACCGGTGTCTTGGCATGGCTATTGTGCGCAATGCCTTGACAAAAATGGCATGTGCGACTGACCATCACCACAAAATTAACCAAGTACCTTAAACGGCTATGAATCCTAACACGAGTTAACCACAGTCAACGTGTCCAATCACAGTACAGATATACTGGGCATGACCTTTCAGATATAAACAGGGTAAAAAACCGGTGTCTTGGCACGGCTATTGTGCGCAATGCCTTGACAAGGTTGGCATGTGCCACTGACCATGACCACGATGTTTACCAGGTGACTTTAACTTCTACAAATTGTAACACGAGTCAGCCACAGTCATATTGCCCAATCACAGTTCAGATGTACTAGACATGACCTTGCAGTTATAAACAAGGTAAAAAACCTGTGGCTTGGCACGTCTATTGTGCGCAGTGCCTTGACAAAGTTGGCATGTGCCACTGACCATGACCACAAAGTTTACCAAGTACCATAAACGGCTATGAATCATAACACAAGTCAGCCACGGTCAGAGTGTCCAATCATAGTGCCCATGTACTGGGCATGACCTTACAGGCATAAACAAGGTAGAATACTGGTGGCTCGGTGTGGCTATTGTGCGCAATGTCTTGACAAAGTTTGCATGTGACACTGACCATGACCACAAATGTATTCAAGTGACTTTAACTTCTACGAATTGTAACACATGTCAGCCACAGTCAGAGTGCCCAATCACAGTGCACATCTACTATGCATGACCTTGCAGGTATAAAAAACGTAAAAAACCGGTCTCTTGGCAGGGCTATTGTGCGCAATGCCTTGAAAAAGTTGGCATGTGCCACTGACCATGACCACAAACTTTACCAAGTACCTTAAACGGCTATGAATCATAACACGACTCAGCCACCGTCAAAGTGTCCAATCACAATGCAGATATACTGGGCATGACCTTGCAGGTAGAAACAAGCTAGAATACAGGTGGCTCAGTGTGGCTATTGTGCACAATGCCTTGACAAAGTTGGCATGTGCCACTGACCATGACCGCAAATGTATCAAAGTGACTTTTACTTCTATTCATCATAACACGAGTCAGCCACGGTCAGAGTTTCCAATCACAGTGCAGATGTAGTAGTCATAATCTTGCAGGTACAAACAAGGTAGAATACTGGTGGCTCGGTATGGCTATTGTGTGCAATGCCTTGACAAAGTTAGCATGTGCCACTGACCATGACCACAAATGTATCCAAGTGACTTCTACTTCTATTGGATATAACACGAGTCAGCCACGGTCAGAGTGTCCAATCATAGTGCAGATGTATGAGGCATGATCTTGCCAGTGCAAAAAATGTAGAATACTGGTGGCTCGATGTGGCTATTATGCGCAATGCCTTGACAAAGTTGGCATGTGCCACTGACCATGACCACAAAGTTTACCAAGTGAATTTAACTTATACGAATCGTAACACGAGTCAGCCACGGTTAGAGTGCCCAATCACAGTGTACATGTAATATGCATGACTTTGCAAGTATGAACAAGGTATAAAACCGGTGGCTTGGCACGGCTATTGTGCGTAATGCCTTGACAAAGTTGGCATGTGCCACTGACCATGACCACAAAATATATAAAGTACCTTAAACTGCCATGATTCATAACACGAGTGAGCCACGGTCAGAGTGTCCAATAGCAGTGCATGTTTACTAGGCACGAGCTTACGGGTACAAACAAGGTATAATGTTGGTGGCTTGATCGGCTACTGTGCGCAATGCCTTGACAAAGTTGGCATGTGCCACTGACCATGACCACCAATGTATCCAAGTGACTTTTACTTCTATTGATCATAACACGAGTCAGCCACGGTCAGAGTGTCCAATCACAGTGTAGATGTACTAGGCATGATCTTACAGGTGCAAACAAGGTAGAACAATGGTGGCTCGGTGTGGCTATTGCGTGCAATGCCTTGACAAAGTTGGCATGTGCCTCTGACCATGACCACAAATGTATCCAAGTGACTTTACTTCTATTGGTCATAACACGAGTCAGCCACGGTCAGAGTGTCCAATCACAGTGAAAATATACTAGGCATGATCTTGCAGGTACAAAGAAGGTTGAATATTGGTGGCTCAGTGTGGTTATTGTGCGCAATGCCTTGACAAAATTGGCATGTGCCACTGACCATGAACACAAAGTTTACCAAGTAAATTAAACAGCTATGAAGCATAACAAAAGTCAGCCACGGTCAGAGTGTCCAATCATAGTACAGATCTACTAGGCATGGCCTTGCAGGAGCAAACAAGGTATAATACTGGTGGCTTGGTACGGCTTTTGTGCACAATGCCTTGACAAAGTTGGCATGTGCCACTGACCATGACAACAAAGTTTACCAAGTGACTTTAACTACTACGAACTGTAACACGACTCAGCCACACTCAGAGTGCCGAATCACAGTTCAGATGTACTAGGCATGACCTTGCAGGTATAAGAAAGGCATGGTCTTGCAGATGTACTAGGCATGATCTTGCAGGTATAAAAACCGGTGGCTTGGCACGGCTATTGTGCGCAATGCCTTGACAAAACTGGCATGTGCCACTGACCACGTCCACAAAGTTTACCAAGTACCTTGAATGGCTATGACTCATAACACGAGTCAGCCACGGTCAGAGTGTCCAATCACAGTGCAGATATTCTGGGCATGACCTTGCAGGTACAAACAATGTATAATACTGGTGGCTCGGCGTGGCTATTGTGCGCAATGCCTTGAAAAAGTTGGCATGTTCCACTGACCATGACCACAAATGTATCCAAGTGACTTGTACTTCTATTGATCATAACACGAGTCAGCCACGGTCAGAGTGTTAAACCACGGTGCAGATTTACTATGCATGATCTTGTAGGTTCAAACAATGTAGAACACTAGTGGCTCGGTGTGGCTAGTGTGTGCAATGCCTTGACAAATTTGGCATGTTCCACTGACCATGACCACAGATGTATCGAAGTGACTTTTACTTCTCTTTATCACAACACAAGTCAGCCATGGTCAGAGTGTCCAATCACAGTGCAGATGTACTGGGCATGATCTTGCAGGTGCAAAAACGTTAGAATACTACTGGCTTGGTGTGGCTATTGTGCGCAATGCCTTGACAACGTTGGAATGTGCCACTGACCATGACCACAAAGCTTACCAATTGACTTTAACCTCTACAAATCGTAACACAAGTCAGCCACAGTTATAGTGCCCAATCACAATGCAAATCTAATATGCATGACCTTGCAGGCATAAACAAGGTTACTAACGGGTGGCTTGGCATGGCTATTGTGCGCAATGCCTTGACAAAGTTGGCATGTGCCACTGACCATGACCACATAGTTTACCAAGTAGCTTAAACGGCTATGAATAATAACACGAGTCAGCCACGGTCAGAGCGTCCAATCACAGTGTAGATATAATTGGCATGACCTTGCACGTATAAACAAGGTAGAATATAGGTGGCTTGGTGTGGCTATTGTGCCCAATGTCTTGACAAAGCTGGCATGCGCCACTGACCATGACCACAAATGTATCCAACTGACTTTTACTTCTACTGATCATAACATGAGTCAGCCACGGTCAGAGTTTCCGTTCACAGTGCACATATACGGGGCATGATCTTGCAGGTGCAAAAAAGGTAGAATACTGGTGGCTTACCACGGCTTTTGTGCGCAATGCCTTGACAAAGTTGGCATGTGCCACTGACCATGACCACAAAGTTTACCAAGTGACTTTCACTTCTACGAATCGTAACACGATCCAGCCACAGTCAGAGTGCCCAATCACAGTCCAGATGTACTAGGCATGACCTTACAAGTATAAAAATGGTAAAAACCCGGTGGCTTGGCATGGCTATTGTAAGCAATGCCTTGACAAAACTGGCATGTGCCACGACCATGTCCACAAAGTTTACCAAGTACCTTAAATGGCTATGAATCATAACACGAGTCAGCCACGGTCAGAGTGTCCAATCACACTGCAAATATTCTAGGCATGACCTTGCAGGTACAAATAAGGTAGAATACTGGTGGCTCCGTGTGGCTATTCTGCGCATTGCCTTGACAAAGTTGACATGTTCCACTGACCATGACCACAAATGTATCCAAGTGACTTTTACTTCTATTGGTCATAACACGAGTCAGCCATGGTCAGAGTGTCCAGTCACAGTGCAAATATACTAGGCATGATCTTGCAGGTACAACGAAGGTAGAATATTGGTGGCTCGGTGTGGCTATTGTGCGCAATGCCTTGACACAGTTGGCATGTGCCATTGACCATGAACACAAAGTTTACCAAGCAAATTAAACGGATATGAATCATAACACGAGTCAGCCACGGTCAGAGTGTCCAATCACAGTGCAGGTCTACTAGGCATGATCTTGCAGATGCAAACGATGTAGAATACTGGTGGCTTGGTACGGCTTTTGTGCATAATGCCTTGACAATGTTGGCATGTGCCACTGACCATGACCATAAAGTTTACCAAGTGATTTAACTTATACGAATCGTAACACAATTCAGCCACAATCACAGTGCCGAATCACAGTTCATATGTACTATGCATGACCTTGCAGGTACAAATAAGGCATGATCTTGCTGATGTACTAGGCATGATCTTGCAGGTATAAAAACCGATGGCTTGGCACGGCTATTGTGCGCAATGCCTTTACAAAACTGGCATGTTCCACTGACCATGTCCACAAAGTTTACCAAGTACCTTGAATGGCTATGACTCATAACACGAGTCAGCCACGGTCAGAGTGTCCAATCACAGTGCAGATATACTGGGCATGACCTTGCAGGTACAAACAATGTATAATACTGGTGGCTCGGTGTGGCTATTGTGCGCAATGCCTTGACAAAGTTGGCATGTTCCACTGACCATGACCACAAATGTATCCAAGTGACTTGTACTTCTATTGATCATAACACGAGTCACCCACGGTCAGAGTGTCAAACCACAGTGCAGCTTTACTATGCATGATCTTGTAGGTTCAAATAATGTAGAACACTGGTGGCTCGGTGTGGCTAGTGTGTGCAATGCCTTGACAAATTTGGCATGTTCCACTGACCATGACCACAGATGTATCGAAGTTATTTTTACTTCTGTTGATCACAACACAAGTCAGCCATGGTCAGAGTGTCCAATCACAGTGTAGATGTACTGGGCATGATCTTGCAGGTGCAAAAACGTTAGAATACTGCTGGCTTGGTGTGGCTATTGTGCGCAATGCCTTGACAACTTTGGAATGTGCCACTGACCATGACCACAAAGTTTACCAAGTGACTTTAACCTCTACAAATCGTAACACAAGTCAGCCACAGTTAGAGTGCCCAATCACAATGCAAATCTAATATGCATGACCTTGCAGGCATAAACAAGGTTACTAACGGGTGGCTTGGCATGGCTATTGTGCGCAATGCCTTGACAAAGTTGGCATGTGCCACTGACCATGACCACAAAGTTTACCAAGTACCTTAAACGGCTATGAATAGTAACACGAGTCAGCCACGGTCAGAGCGTCCAATCACAGTGTAGATATAATTGGCATGGCCTTGCACATATAAACAAGGTAGAATATAGGTGGCTTGGTGTGGCTATTGTGCCCAATGTCTTGACAAAGCTGGCATGCGCCACTGACCATGACCACAAATGTATCCAACTGACATTTACTTCTACTGATCATAACACGAGTCAGCCACGGTCAGAGTGTCCGTTCACAGTGCACATATACGGGGCATGATCTTGCAGGTGCAAAAAAGGTAGAATACTGGTGGCTTACCACGGCTTTTGTGCGCAATGCCTTGACAAAGTTGGCATGTGCCACTGACCATGACCACAAAGTTTACCAAGTGAATTTCACTTCTATGAATCGTAACACGATTCAGCCATAGTCAGAGTGCCCAATCACAGTCCAGATGTACTAGGCATGACCTTGCAAGTATAAAAAAGGTAAAAACCCGGTGGCTTGGCATGACTATTGTAAGAAATGCCTTGACAAAACTGGCATGTGCCACGACCATGTCCACAAAGTTTACCAAGTACCTTAAATGACTATGAATCATAACACGAGTCAGCCACGGTCAGAGTGTCCAATCACAGTGCAAATATTCTAGGCATGACTTTGCAGGTACAAATAAGGTAGAATACTGGTGGCTCCGTGTGGCTATTGTGCGCATTGCCTTGACAAAGTTGGCATGTTCCACTGACCATGACCACAAATGTATCCAAGTGACTTTTACTTCTATTGGTCATAACATGAGTCAGCCATGGTCTGAGTGTCCAGTCACAGTGCAAATATACTAGGCATGATCTTGCAGGTACAACGAAGGTAGAATATTGGTGGCTCCGTGTGGCTATTGTGCGCAATGCCTTGACAAAGTTGGCATGTGCCACTGACCATGAACACAAAGTTTACCAAGTAAATTAAACGGCTATGAGCTTGGAGCAGACAAGTGGGAAAAGGGAGGAAGTCCTCCCGTGAGAGTACAGCCAGTGCGAGAAAAAAAAGGAGTCCGGGGGGGGCGAAGACCCCCCCCCGGGCCAACCGGGCCTTGTTAGAGAGTGAGATAAAAAAGGAGTCCGGGGAACAAGACGCATGGTGTACAATGAGCCAGAGAGATCTTTGTAGCCCAGGCAACGCCCTGACGGCTGAGGAATAGACCGGTCCCAACAGCACACCCTGCCCGGACTCGGGGGAGTGGGTCCCCTCCCGCTAATCCGGCCCGAATGGTGAGCTGACAGTGGCAGCCCACCCAACGGCGTCTGAAGACAGAGGAAGAACCAGGCAAGATAAGGCTAGAGAAGATTTGCAGGTGCGAGCGGCGTTGATCCGGTCCGGAACAGGCCTGCATTTGGCGTTATGCGAGGACCGAGGTGTAGGAGATCATTGGATGGAGGTAATCCGACGGCTGTCCTTTTTCCAACAAAGGCCATGCCCAACATATCTGCACTGTGATTGGACACTCTGACCGTGGTTGACTCGTGTCATGATTCATAGCCGTTTAAGGTACTTAGTAAACGTTGTGGTCATGGTCAGTGGCACATGCCAACTTTGTCAAGGCATTACGCACAATAGCCACACCGAGCCACCAGTATTGTACCTCATTTGCACCTGCAAAATCATGCCTTGTAAATCTGCACTGGTATTGGATACTCTGATCGTGGCTGCCTTGTGTTATGATCAATATAAGTAAAAGTCACTTGGATACATTTGTGTTCATGGTCAGTGACACATGCCAACTTTGTCAAGGCATTGCGCACAATAGGCACACTGAGCCACCAGTATTCTACCTTGTTTGCACCTGCAATATCATGCCTAGTATATCTGTATTGTGATTGGACACTCTTGTCAGGATTGTGAGGATCCAAAAAGGTGCCACAAGAGGGCTTGTGGCGCTGAAGAGCACAAATTATGAGCAGATTGACAGTAACAGGTTATTGAGCTGAGCGATGCAAGTCAGGTAGACAACCGAAGGACAGAAGTGATGAGATCGGCGAGACAGATGAAGGAAAATGATTGATTGATAGAATAGCGGAAGCAAAACGTATACAGATCTAGAATACGTAAAGTAGTGCGCTCGGTCTTGCTAGAACTCCTACGAGGTGGAAGCGCTAGTTTGTCTAATTCGAGCAACGTGTGGTTATGGTTTTGCCATACTGCAGTTTGTCGAGTTTCTCTGAGACTTCAGGTCGTGGCATTGTTGGTCCACGGATCTTGTTCGTGCGTGTCCGTTGAGATTCGTGCAGTCCTGTTTATTGCGTGTGCTCCGGTCTCTTTGCTGGTTTCTCTTCTTTATTTCCGATACCCCCCGTGAAGAGGAACCAACATGGAAGCTTCAGGTGTCTTTGGTCCTGAGACCTAGAAGATATACCAGGGTTGCATGTCGTGCTTGGTCCACGGCTTTGGTGAAGATGTCCGCCCTGTTAGCCTTTGAGGCCACATGCTAAACCAAGAGTTCTTTTGCCTGCACTTTCTCCCTGATGACGAAGTAGTGCAGTTCAATGTGCTTGCTGCGTCCAGTGTAGACTGTGTTCTCCGTGAGAGCGATAGTGCTCCTGTTGTCGCACCATAGGATTGGAAGTGCTTGCGGATATTCAAGGTCATACAATAGGTGCTTCAACCAGATGGCTTATTGGGCAGCCATTGTACCTGCATGCAGTTCTGCTTCACAGGAGGAGAGAGACAGAAGAGGACCTGGTGGATCGCCAGCTGATCAGTCCGAAGCCAAGGTGAATGCCGTAACCCTGTGACGGCTTTCGGTTGGCTTGGTCATCAGCCCAAGAGGAGTCACTGTATCCTTCCAGTGTGATCGGTTGAGCACCTCACAGCTCAAGGTAGAAGGATGCGGTTTCTCCTAGATACCTGAGAACTCACTTTGCTGGATTCCAGTGTTGGTCATTGTGATTTCCATCTCCAACATATCGTGATAAAACACTAAGGGGGAGGCGAGGTCGGGTCGAGTGCAGACCATTGCATACATCAGGGATCCCACCAGTTTAGGATAGGGTTCTGGGGAAGGCGATGAGACTGTGTATGCTTGTGAGGTGAGTTTGTGGTCCACTGTCATGGGGGTTGGAGTCCCATTGCTGTTCTCGAGCCTGAAGTGCTTCAGGAGGGAGGCAATGTAGGGCTCTTGAGAGAGAGGGACGAGTCACTGTTCTCGATCCCTCTTGATGTCAATCCCCAGACAATGGGTCAGTTCCCTAATGTCCTTAATGGTAAAACGTCCTAGGAGTACTTGCTTTAGACCCTGGAGAGCACTGGGATTGTTGGAGGTGAGAGCAAGGTCGTCCACGCAAGCCAGGATATAGGTCTGCTCATCCGGGCACGAACAGAGGAACAGATTGGGATCGGTAGTGGAAACTGTGAAGCCCATGTCAAGGAGAGTTGCTCGAAGTTTGATATGCAATTCCCAATAGATTATTTAAGGCCATAGACTGGGCGATGCAGCTTCCAGACAGTGTTGGCCTGGTCTAGAGTGGAGCCTTCGGGACACGCCATGTAGATGGCTTCGTGCTGATCTCCTTGGAGAAAGGCAGTGGACACATCCATGGCATGCAGTTCCATATCTTTAGTGGCTGCAATGTTTAGCAGGGCTCGTAGAGTGGTCAGCTTGGCAGTCGGTGAGAAGGTGTCAAAGAAGGCTACGCCGTATCGTTGTGAGAATCCCTTTGCCACATAGCGAGTCTTGAACTCTGCTGGCTTCTCTAGATGAGTCTTGATGCGGAAGACCCATTTGCCTGCGACCACAATGGTGTGGGTGGTCGAGGAACGTCAGTGTAGGTAGAGGTTGCTTTGAAGGAGGCCAGTTCCCTCGCAATGGCGGGCCGCCATTGGTCTTCCTGGGGCCAATTCACGGCCTTAGTATATGTGATGGGGATGGCAATGGGAGCTCTGGTGATGGTGGTACTGAGAAGAGGAATGCGCGGATAGCGTCCCCGTCGTCTATGCATGGGCGGAGTTGGTCGACGAAGGGTGTTAATATCATCCCTGGCTGCAATCCTGGATGGCAGGAAGGAGTTTCGAAGAAGTTAAACATGACGATCTTCTTGGATGTTATGGTCTCCATCTGTGTCGGTCATGGTGATAAAAGAGGCTATTGTTCTGTTTCTGGTAGACCGACGTAAAACCGATTCTGCTACAGGCACGATTCTTGAGGTAGGTGCCCTAGATGTTTTAGCTTATACAGACCCTTATGTGTCTCTTGCTTCTGTTGTTGGTGCTGATGTTGGTGCGGCTAGAGGGGGAACTGCTGCTGTTGCGGGAAGAAGCTGCCCAAGAGTTGGAAGATGTTCAGAGACGGTTTTGTAGTCATCGTCAGGGGTGAGAGGAGTGAGCGGCGAGAATGAGATCGGTTGTGGTTGAACAAGAGTGTGTGTGGGGGACAGTGGCGGTGGAGTTGATGCTGTCGGGAGAGTTGCTGGCGTATATGGAGCAACTGGTGGAGGAAATATGGTCGGAGCTGTAGGGTGTTATGGGAAGAGTGTCCAGGTAAGAGAAGTAGTGGAGATGGGCACGGATTGACGGAAGAACATAGTAATTTTGTCGAAAAGGACATCTATGCTGCAGGTTTCTCGTTTGAGTTTGGGCTCATAGAATAGGTAGCCAGAGGAGTTGAGGGCAAACCCAACGAACATGCGCCGCGTGGCTCGTGGCCCAACTTTGGAGAGATGCGCGTGAGCTCTGTCGGCTTTGTTGAGCAGGTGGTAGGCTGTAGAACCCCAGACTCGTAGTTTGGAGACGTCAGGTTTGTATCCCAGCCAGAGCTCTGCTGGTGAGATATCAGGAAGATGCTTGGCTGGATAATAGTTGTGCACTCTGGTGGCATGACAAAGTGCATAGGTCCATAATGTTTTTGGCGCTCCCATATGAACAAGGAGAGTGCGAGTGAGGGCGACCAGGATCCCATTCCGTCTTTTTGCCACTCCTTTCTGCTGTGGTGCTTCTGGTGCACTCATATCATACCCAATGCCGCGCTCTGCCAGGAATTCACGAAGTTCATGAGACACGAATTCACCACCTCTTTCTGTCTATTTTTTTCCAATGGACGGGTTGAGGCAGCTCATTTGATACTTCGACCACTTGATGAATGCAGGCTTGGCATCAGCTTTGGACATGGGAGGGATTGTGGCGCCGAAGCAAGAATGGTCGTCCACAATGGTGAGGAAGTACTCATAGCCTTGAAGAGAGGTAGGACGAATTGGTCCCACAAGGTCCATGTGGAGGATGTCAAGAGGTTTTGCTGCCCGAGCGGCTCGAGGAGGGTGAGGGGATGCTTTCAGTTTGCCAAGACTGCATGCAGTGCAAGGTGGTCCTACAAGACGGGTCAGTGGTGAGAGGGGCGGCTGGCCTTTCACCATGTTTTTGGCCTGTGGACGAAGAAGCGTGTTGAAATTGGGATGATATAGGTGCTGATGATGCAGGAGCAGAGGATGGGACAGACTCCGACAATCACAGGTGGAGGGTTGAACATTGGCTTCAACAACAAAGATGGTAGTTGTTTGGGGAATCTGCAGTCGGTAGAGATTGTTGCGGACAGTGAAGGTTGCCATAAGTTTATTGTTGGTTGTCGTTAGTTGGGCTTCCGACCCGTAGGCGGGGAAGAAGATGTTCACTCCTTCCTTGTGAAGTTGATGAACTGAGAGGAGATTGTGTCGAAGGTCAGGGATTTGGTAGCCCCGAACCTGTCCACTTGGTGCTGCCGGAGACGAGAGTGTAGCAGAGTAGCGGCAGAGTGATGTCATCCCCTTGGTTGCACCGGTGATGGTCACTGGAGTTGCCAGCGGTGTGGTGATGTCAGCATCTTTGATTCCATGGATGGCACATCCTAAACCGAGGACTTGTTCGATGTAGAGCGAGTCAGATGTCACAAGAAGTGTCAGTTGCGGAGGTTCTCCATCTTGAATGGAGATTTGAGCGATGTCGAGGAAGGAGGGCTCAGCTGTGGTGTCAGCATCTGCATTGTCCTTGTTTGGCGCGGCGCGTGGCGGAAGGAGGTTCACAACCATAGTTGGGACTGCGAAGATGATTACTGGAATCATGGTGGCTGGTATCTAGGACTGGAAACCTAGCGCTCGGATACCATGTCAGGATTGTGATGATCCAAAAGGTCGCCACGAGAGGGCTTGTGACGCTGAAGAGCACAAGTTATGAGCAGATTGGCAGTAACAAGTTATTGAGCTAATCAATGCAAGGCAGGTAGACGACCGAAGGACAGAAGTGATGACAGCGGCGAGATAGATGAAGGAAAATAATTGATTGATAGAATAGCGGAAGCAAAACGTATACAAATCTACAATGCCTAAAGTAGTGCGCTCGGTCTCGCTAGAACCCCTACGAGGTGGAAGCGCTGGTTCGTCTTGTTCAAGCGACGTGTGGTGATGATTTTGCCATAGCGCAGTTTGTCGAGTTTCTTCGAGACTTCAGGTCGTGGCATTGTCGGTCCACATATCTTGTTGGTGCATGTCCGTTGAGATTCGTGCAGTCTTGTTTATGGTGTGTGCTCGGATGTGCTCCGGTCTCTTTGCTGGTTTCTCTTATTTATTTCCGACAACTCTGACCATGGCTCACTCGTCTTATGATCAATAGAAGTAAAAGTCACTTTGATACATTTGTGGTCATGGTCAGTGGCACATGCCAACTTTGTCAAGGCATTGCGCAAAATAGCCATACCCAGCCACCAGTATTCTACCTTGTTTATACATGTAAGGTCATGCCCAGTATATCTGCACTATGATTGGACACCCTGACCGTGGCTGACTCGTGTTATGATTCATAGCCGTTTAAGGTACTTTGTAAACTTTGTGGTCATGGTCAGTGGCACATGCCAACTTTGTCAAGGCATTGCGCACAATAGCCGTGCCAAGCCACCGGTTTGTTTACCTTGTTTGTACATGCAAGGTCATGCATACTATATTTGCACTGTGATTGGACACTCTGACCGTGGCTGACTCGTGTTATGATTCATAGCCGTTTAAGGTACTTTGTAAACTTTGTGGTCATGGTCAGTGGCACATGCCAACTTTGTCAAGGCATTGCGCACAATAGCCGTGCCAAGCCACCGGTTTGTTTACCTTGTTTGTACATGCAAGGTCATGCATACTATATTTGCACTGTGATTGGACACTCTGACTGTGGCTGACTCATGTTATGATCAACATAATTAAAAGTCACTTGGATACATTTGTGGTCATGGTCAGTGGCACATGCCAACTTTGTCAAGGCATTGTGCACAATAGGCACACCAAGCGACTGGCATCCTACCTTGTTTATACCTACAAGGTCATGCCCAGTTTATCTGCACTGTGATTGGACACTCTGACCGTGGCTGATTCGTGTTATGATTCATATCCGTTTAAGGTACTTGGTAAACTTTGTGGTCATGGTCAGTGGCACATGCCAACTTTGTCAGGGCATTGCGCACAAAATCCGTGCCAAGCCACCGGTTATCTTCCTTCTTTATACCTGCAAGGTCATGCATATTAGACTTGCACTGTGATTGGACACTCTGACCGTGGCTGACTCGTGTTATGATCAATAGAAGTAAATGTCACTTGGATACATTTGTGGTCATGATCAGTGGCACATGCCAACTTTGTCAATGCATTGCGCACAATAGCCACACTGAACCACCAGTATTCTACCTTGTTTATACCTGCAAGGTCATGCCCAGTATATCTGCACTGTGATTGGACACTCTGACCATGGCTGACTCGTGTTATGATTCATAGCCGTTTAAGGTACTTGGTAAACTTTGTGGTCATGGTCAGTGGCACATGCCAACTCTGTCAAGGAAATTGCGCACAATAGCCACACCGGTCATTCAGTATTCTACCTTGTTTGTGCCTGCAATGTCATGCCTAATATATCTGCACTGTGATTGGACACTCCGACCGTGCCTGACTTGTGTTACGATTCGTAGAAGTTGAAGTCACTTGGTAAAGTGTGTGGTCATGGTCAGTGGCACATGCTAACTTTGTGAAGGTATTGCGCACAATAGCCACACCGAACCACCATTATTCTACCTTGTTTGCACCTGCAAGATCATGCCTAGTACATCTGTACTATGATTTGACACTATGACCGTGGCTAACTCGTGTTATGATTCATAGTCGTTTAAGGTACTTGGTAAACTTTGTGGTCATGGTCAGTGGCACATGCCAACTTTGTCATGGAATTGCGCACAATAGCCGTGCCAAGCCACCGGTTTTTTACCTTGTTTATACCTGCAATATCATGCATACTACATGTGCACTGAGATTGGACACTCTGACCGTGGCTGATTTGTATTATGATCAATATAAGTAAAAGTCACTTGGATAAATTTGTGGTCATGGTCAGTGGCACATGCCAACTTTGTCAAGTCATTGCACACAATAGCCACACCGAGTCACCAATATTCTACATTGTTTGTACCTTCATTGTCATGCCCTTTATATCTGCACTGTTATTGGAGACTCTGACCGTGGCTAACTCGTGTTATGATTCATAGCCGTTTGAGGTACTTGGTAAACTTTGTGGTCATGGTCAGTGGCACATGCCAACTTTGTCAAGGCATTGCGCACAATAGCCACACCGATCTACGAGTATTCTACCTTGTTTGTACCTGCAACGTCATGCCAAGTATATCTACACTGTAATTGGCGCTCTGACCGTGGCTCAATCGTGTTACAATTCGTAGAAGTTAAAGACTCTTGGTAAAGTTTGTGGTCATGGTCAGTGGCACATGCTAACTTTGTGAAGGTATTGCGCACAATAGCTACACCGAGCCACCAGGATTCTACCTTGTTTTCACCTACAATATCATGCCTAGTACATGTGCACTGTGATTGGACACTCTGACCATGGTTGACTCGTGTTATGATCAATAGAAGTAAAAGTCACTTGGATACATTTGTGGTCATGATCAGTGGCACATGCCAACTTTGTCAAGGCATAACGCACAATAGCCACACTGAACCACCCGTATTCTACCTTGTTTATACCTGCAAAGGCATGCGCAGTATATCTGCACTGTGATTGGACACTCTGACCATGGCTGACTCGTGTTATGATTCATAGCCGTTTAAGGTACTTGGTAAACTTTGTGGTCATGATCAGTGGCACATGCCAACTCTGTCAAGGAATTGCACACAATAGCCACACCGATCAACCAGTATTCTACCTTGTTTGTACCTGCAATGTCATGCCCAGTTTATCTGCACTGTGATTGCACACACCTACCGTGGCTGACTCGTGTTACGATTCGTAGAAGTTAAAGTCACTTGGGAAAGTTTGTGGTCATGGTCAGTGGCACATGCCAACTTTGTCAAGGCATTGTGCACAATAGCCACACCGTACCACCATTATTCTACCTTTTTTGCACCTGCAAGATCATGCCTAGTACATCTGCACTGTGATTTGACACTCTGACCATGGCTGACTTGTGTTATGATCAAAAGAAGTAAAAGTCACTTGGATACATTTGTGGGCATGATCAGTGTTACATGCCAACTTTGTCAAGGCATTGCGCACAATAGCCACACCGAGCCACCAGTATTCTACCTTGTTTATACCTGCAAGGTCATGTCTAGTATATCTGCACTATGATTGGGCACTCTACCCGTGACTGACTCGTGTTATGATTCATAGCCGTTTAAGGTACTTGGTAAACTTTGTGGTCATGGTCAGTGGCACATGCCAACTTTGCCAAGGCATTGCGCACAATAGCCACACCGAGCCACCAGTATTCTACCTTGTTTTTACCTGCAAGATCATGCATAGTACATCTTCACTGTGATCATGCATAGTACATCTGACAGTGGCTGACTCGTGTTATGATCAGTAGAAGTAAAAGTCACTTGGATACATTTGTGGTCATGGTCAGTGGCACATGCCAACTTTGTCAGGGCATTGCGCACAATAGCCATGCCAAGCCTCCGGTTTTCTACCTTGTTTATACCTGCAAGATCATGCGTATTATATGTGCACTGAGACTGGACACTCTGACCGTGGCTGATTCGTGTTATGATCAATAGAAGTAAAAGTCACTTGGATACATTTGTGGTCATGGTCAGTGGGACATGCCAAATTTGTCAAGTCATTGCACATAATAGCCACACCGAGCCACCAGTATTCTACCTTGTTTATACCTGCAAGGTCATGCTCTTTATATCTGCACTGTGATTGGATACTCTGACCGTGGCTGACTCGTGTTATGATTCATAGCCGTTTAAGGTACTTGGTAAAGTTTGTGGTCATGGTCAGTGGCACATGCCAACTTTGTCAAGGCATTGCGCACAATAGCTATACCGATCTACTAGTATTCTACCTTGTTTGTACCTGCAACTTCATGCCAAGTATATATACACTGTGATTGGCGCTCTGACCGTGGCTGAATCATGTTACGATTCGTAGAAGTTAAAGTCTCTTGGAAATGTATGTGGTCATGATCAGTGGCACATGCCAACTTTGTCAAGGCATTGCGCACAATAGCTACACAGAGCCACCAGTATTCTACCTTGTTTTCACCTACAAGATCATGCCTAGTACATGTGCACTGTGATTGGACACTCTGATCGTGGTTGACTCGTGTTATGATCAATAGAAGTAAAAGTCACTTTGATACATCCGTGGTCATGGTCAGTGGCATATGCCAACTTTTTCAAGGCATTGCGCACAATAGCCACACCGAGCCACCAGTATTCTTCATTGCTTAAACCTGCAAGGTCATGCCCATTATATTTGCACTGTGATTGTACACTCTGACCATGGCTGACTCGTGTTATGTTTCATAGCCGTTTAAGCAAGGTACTTGGTAAACTTTGTGATCAGGGTCAGTGGCACATGCCCACTTTGTCAAGGCATTGCGCACAATATCCGTGTCAAGCCACCGGTTTTTTACCTTGTTTATACCTTAAACTCCATTCATATTAGATGTGCGCTGTGATTGGGCACTCTGACCGTGGCTGACTCGTGTTACAACTTACAATTCGTAGACGTTAAAGTCACTTGGCAATCTTTGTGGTCATGGTCAGTGGCACATGCCACATTTGTCAAGGCATTGCGCACAACAACCACACCGAGCCACTAGTATTCTACCTTGTTTGAACCTGCAAGATCATGCCTAGTGCATCTGCACTGGGATTGGACACTCTGACCGTGGCTGACTCGTGTTATGATCTAAAGAAGTAAAGGTCACTTGGATACATTTGTGGTCATGGTCAGTGGCACATGCCAACTTTGTCAAGGCATTGCGCACAATAGCCACACCGAGCCACCAGTATTCTACCTAATTTAAACCTGCAAGGTCATGTCTAGAATATCTGCACTGTGATTGGATACTCTGACCATGGCTGACTCATGTTATAATTCATAGCCGTTTAAGGTGCTTGGTTAACTTTGTGGTCATGGACAGTGGCACATGCCAACGTTGTCAGGGCTTTGCGCACAATAGCTACGCTGAGCCACCAATATTCTACCTTGTTTTCACCTGCAAGATGATGCCTAGTACATCTGCACTGTGAATGGACACTCTGACCGTGGCTGACGCGTCTTCTGATCAATAGAAGTAAAAGTCACTTGGATACATTTGTGGTCATGGTCAGTGGCACATCCCAACTTTGCCAAGGCATTGCGCACAATAGCCAGACCGAGCCACCAGTATCCTACCTTGTTTTTACCAGTAAGGTCATGCCCAGTATATCTGCACTGTGATTGGACACTCTGACCGTGGCTGACTCGTGTTATGATGCATAGCAGTTTGAGGTACTTGGTAAACTTTGTGATCAGAGTCAGTGGCACATGCCCACTTTGTCAAGGCATTGCGCACAATAGTCGTGCCAAGCCACCGGTTTTTTACCTTGTTTATACCTTGAAGGTCATTTATATTAGATGTGCACTGTGGTTGGGCACTCTGACCATGGCTGACTCGTGTTACAATTCGTAGACGTTAAAGTCACTTGGTAAACTTTGTGGCCATGTTCAGTGGCACATGCCACCATTGTCAAGGCATTGCGCACAATGGCCACACAGAACCACCAGTATTCTACCTTGTTTGAACCTGCAAGATCATGCCTAGAACATCTGCACTGTGGTTGGACACTCTGATCGTGGCTGACTCGTGTTATGATCAATAAAAGTAATGGTCACTTGGATACATTTGTGGTCATGGTCAGTGGCACATGCCAACTTGCTCAAGGCATTGTGCACAATAGCCACACGGAGACACCAGTATTGTACCTTGTTTATTCCTGCAAGGTCATGCTCATAATATCTGCACTGTGATTGGACACTCTGACCGTGGCTGACTCATGTTATGATTCATAGCCGTTTAAGGTACTTGGTAAACTTTGTGGTATTGGTCAGTGGCACATGCCAACGTTGTCAGGACTTTGCGCACGATAGCTATACCAAGCCACTGGGTTTTTACCTTGTTTATACCTGTAAGGTAATGCATATTAGGTGTGCAATGTGATTGGGCACTCTGACCGTGTCTGACTGGTGTTATAATCAATCAAAGTAAATGTCACTTGGATACATTTGTGGTCATGGTCAGTGGCACATGCCAACTTTGTCAAGGCACTGCGCACAATAGCCACACCGAGCCACCAGTATTCTACCTTGTTGGTGCCTGCAAGGTCATGCCTAATATATCTACACTATGATTGGACACTCAAACCGTGGCTGACTCGTTTTATGATTCATAGTCGTTTAAGGTACTTGGTAAACTTTGTGGTCATGGTCAGTGGCACATGCCAACTTTGTCAAGGCATTGCGCACAATAGCCACACCGAGCCACCAGTATTATACCTTGTTTGCACCTGCAAGATCATGCCTAGTACATCGTTACTCACATCATGCCTAGTACATCTGATAGTGGCTGACTTGTGTTATGATCAATAGAAGTAAAAGTCACGTGGATACGTTTGTGGTCATGGTCAGTGGCACATGCCAACTTTGTCAAGGCATTGCGCACAATAGCCACAACGAGCCACCAGTACTTTACCTTGTTCATACCTGCAACGTCATGCCCAGGATATCTACACTATAAATGGACACTGTGACCGTTGCTGACTCGTGTTATGATTCATAGCCGTTTAAGATACTTGGTAAGCTTTGTGGTCATGGTGAGTGGCACATGCCAACATTGTCAAGGCATTGCACACAATACCCACACTGAGCCACCAGTATTCTACATTGTTTGTACCCGCAAGGTAATGCCCCGTATATGTGTACTGTGATTAGACACTCTGACTATGGCTGACTCGTGTTATGATTCATAGATTTTTAAGGTACTTGGTAATCTTTCTGGTCATGGTCAGTGGCACATGCCAACTTTGTCAAGGCATTGCGCACAAGAACCGTGCCAAGCCACCAGTATTCTGCCTTGTTTTAACTTGCAAGATCATGCGTAGTATATCTGCATTACGATTGGACACACTGACGGTGGCTGAATCGTGTTATGATCAATAGAAGTAAAGTTCACTTGGATACACTTGTTGTCATGGTCAGTGGCACATGCCAACTTTGTCAAGGCATTGCGCGCAGTAGCCACAACGAGCCACCAGTATTCTACCTTGTTTGAACGTGCAAGATCACGCCAAGTATATCTGACCTGTGATTGGACACTCTGACCGTGGCTGACTCGTGTTATGATTCATAGGCGTTTGAGGTACTTGGTAAACTTTGTGGTCATGGTCAGTGGCACATGCCATCTTTGTCAAGGCATTGCGCACAATAGCCATGCCAAGCCACCGGTTTTTTACCTTGTCCATACCTGCAAGATCATGCCTAGTACATCTGCACTGTGATTGGACACTCTGGCCGTGGCTGACTCGTGTTATGGTTCGTAAAATTAAAGTCACCTGGTAAACTCTGTGGTCATGGTCAGTGGAACATGCCAACTTTTTCAAGGCATTGTGCAGAATAGCCACAACGAGCCACCAACATTCGACCTTGTTTGCACCTGCAAGATCATGCCTAGTACATCTGCACTATGATTGGACACTCTGACCATGGCTGACTCGTGTTATGATCAATAGTAGTAAAAGTCGCTTGGATACATTTGTCGTCATGGTCAGTGGCACATGCCAATTGTGTCAAGGCATTGCGCACAATAGCTACACCAAGATACCAGTATTGTACCTTGTTTGCACCGGCAAGATCATGCCTAGTAAATATGCACTGTTATTGGACACTCTCTCCGTGGCTAAATTGTGTTCTAATCAATATAAGTAAAAGTCACTTGGATACATTTGTGGTCATGATCAGTGACACATGCCAACTTTGTCAAGGCATTGCGCACAATAGCCACACGAAGCCACCAGTACCCTGCCTTGTTTGCACGTGCAAGATCATGCCTAGTACATCTGTAGTGTATTTGGACACTCTGACCGTGGCTGACTTGTGTTATGATCAATATAAGTAAAAGTCACTTGGATACATTTGTGGTCATGGTCAGTAGCACATGCCAACTTTGTCCAGGCATTGCGCACAAAATCCATACCGGGCCACCAGTATTCTACCTTGTTTATTCCTGAAAAGTCATGCCCAGTATATCTGCAATGTGATTGGACAATCTGACTGTGGCTGAATCGTGCTATGATTCATAGCCGTTTAAGGTACTTGGTAAACTCTGTGGTCATGGTCAGTGGCACATGCCAACTTTGTCATGGCATTGCGCACAATAGCCGTGCCAAGCCACCGGTTTTTTTCCTTGTCTATACCTCCAAGGTCGTGCCTAGTACATATAAACTGTGATTGGGCACTCTGAATGTGGCTGACTCGTGTTACGACTTGTAGAAGTTAAAGTCACCTGGTAAACTTTGTGGTCATGGTCAGTGGCACATACAAACTTTGTCAAGGTATTGCGCACAATAGCCACACCGAGCCACAAGTATTCTACATTGTTTGTACCTGCAAGAACATGCCTATTACGTCTACACAATGATTGGACACTCCGACCGTTGCTGACTCATGTTATGATCAATAGAAGTAAACGTCACTTGGATACATTTGTGGTCATGGTCAGAGGTACATGCCACATTTTTTAAGGCATTGTGCACAACAGCCACACCGAGCCACCAGCATTCTACCTTGTTTATACCAGCGAGGTCATGCCCAGTATATCTGCACTGTGAATGGACACTATGACCGTGGCTGACTCGTGTTATGATTCATAGCCGTTTAAGGTACTTGGTAGACTTTGTGGTCATGGTCAGTGGCACATGCCAACTTTCTCAAGGCATGGCGCAGAATAGCCGTGCCAAGCCACCGGTTTTTTACTTTAGATATACACGCAAGGTCATTCATATACCATGTGGACTGTGGTTGGACACTCTGACCGTGCCTGAACCGTGTTATGATTCATAGCCGTTTAAGGTACTTGTTACATTTGTGGTCATGGTCAGTGGCACATGCCAAATTTGTCAAGGCATTGCGCACAATAGCCACACCGAGCCACCAGTATTGTACATTGTTTGCACCTGCAAGATCATGCCTAGTACATCTGTTCTGTTACAGGACACTCTGACCGTGGCTGACTTATGTTATAATCAATAGAAGTAAAAGTCACTTGGATACACTTGTGGTCATGGTTTGTGGTACATGCCAACTTTGTCAAGGCATTGCGCACAATAGCCACAACGAGCCAACAGTATTATACCTTGTTTGCACCTGCACGATCATGCCTAGTACATCTGAACTGTGATTGGACACTCTGACCGTGGCTGACTTATGTTATGATCAATTGCCCTTTAAGGTACTTGGTAAACTTTGTGGTCGTGGTCAGTGGCATTCTCCAACATTGTCAAGGCATTACGCACAATAGCCACACCGAGCCACCAGTATTCTACCTTGTTTATACCTGTAAGGTCATGCCCAGTATATCTGCACCGTGATTGGACACTCTGACCGTGGCTGACTTGTGTTGTGATTCATAGCTGTTTAAGGTACTTGGTAAATTTTGTGGTCATGGTCAGTGGCACATGACACCTTTGTCCATGCATTGCACACAATAGATGTGCCAAGCCACCGGTTCTTTACCTTGTTTATACCTGCAAGGTCATGCATATTAGATGTGCGCTGTGATTGGACACTCTGACCATGCTGACTCGTGTTATGATAAATGGAAGTTAAAGTCACTAGGATGCATTTGTGGTAATCGTCAGTGGTACATGCCAACTTTGTCAAGGCATTGCGCACAATAGCCACACCATGCCACCAGTAATCTACGGTGTTTATACCTGCAAGATCATGCCCAGTATATCTGCACTGTGATTGGACACTCTGACCGTGCCTGTCCCATGTTATGATTCATAGCTGTTTAAGGTACTCGGTAAACTTTGTGGTCATGGTCAGTGTCACATGCCAACTTTGTCGAGGTATTGTGCACAATAGCCACACTGAGCCACCAGTATTGTACCTTGTTTGTACGTGCAAGATCATGCCTAGTAAATCTGCACTGTTATTGGACACTCTGAGCGTAGCTGACTTGTGTTATGATCAATAGAAGTAAGAGTCACTTGGATACATTTGTGATCATGGTCAGTGCCACATGCCAACTTTGTCAGGGTATTGCGCACAATAGCCACACCGAGCCACCAGCATTCTACCTTGTTTGCACCTGCAAGATCATGTCTAGTACTTCTGCAGTGTGATTGGACCCTCTGACCGTGGCTGACTTGTGTTATGATCAATAGCCGTTTAAGGTACTTGGTAAACTTTGTGGTCATGGTCAGTGGCACATGCCAACTTTGTCAAGGCATTGCGTACAATAGCCGTGCCAAGCCACCGGGCTTTTACCTTGTTTACACCTGCAAGGTCATGCCTAGTACATCTGCACTGTGATTGGATACTCTGACCGTGGCTGACTCGTGTTATGATCAATAGAAGAAAAAGTTACTTGGAAACATTCGTGGTCATGGTTAGTGGCACATGCCAACTTTGTCAAGGCATTGCGCACAATAGCCACACCAAGCCACCAGTATTCTACCTTGTTTATACCTATGACGTCATGCCCAGTATATCTGCACTGTGATTGGACAATCCGACCGTGGCTGACTCGTGTTATGATTCATAGCCATTTAAGGTTCTTGGTAAACATTGTGGCCATGGTCAGTGGCACATGCCAATGTTTTCAACGCATTGCGCACAATAGCCATGTCAAGCCACCGGTTTTTACCTTGTTTATACCTGCAAGGTCGTGCATATTAGATGTACGCTGTGATTGGGCACTCTGACCGTGGCTGAATCGTATTACGATTCGTAGAAGTTGAAGTCACTTGGTAAACTTTGTGGTCATGGTCAGTGGCACATGCCAGCTTTGTCAAGGCATTGCGCACAAAAGCCACACCGAGCCACCAGTATTTTACCTTGTTTACACTTGCAATATCATGCCTAGTACATCTGCACTGTGATTGGACACTCTGACTGTGGCTGACTCGTGTTATGATCAATAGGAGTAAAATTCACTTGGATACATTTGTGGTCATGGTCAGTGGCACATGCCACCTTTGTCAAGACATTGCGCAAAATAGCCATGCCGAGCCACCAGTATTCTAACTTGTTTATATCTGCAAGATCATGCCTAGTACATCTGCACTGTGATTGGACACTCTGACTGTGGCTGACTTGTGTTATTATCAATAGAAGTAAAAGTCACTTTGATACATTTGTGGTCATGGTCACTGGCACATGCCAACTTTGTCAAGGCATTAAGAGCAATAGCCGTGTCAATCCACCGGTTTTTTGCATTGTTTATACGTGTAATGTCATGCATATTAGATGTGTGCTGTGATTGGACGCTCTGACTGTGGCTGACTTGTGTTACGATTCGTAGAAGTTGAAGTCACTTGGTAAACTTTGTGGTCATGGTCAGTGGCACATTCCAGCTTTGTCAAGGCATTGCGCACAATAGCCACACCGAGCCACCATTATTCTACCTTGTTCATACCTGCAAGATCATGCCTAGTACATCTTCACTGTGATTGGACACTCTGACCGTGGCTGACACGTGTTATGATCAATAGGAGTAAAAGTCAATTGGATACATTTGTGGTCATGGTCAGTGGCACATGCCAACTTTGTCAAGGCATTGCGCACAATAGCCACACCGAGCCACCAGTATTCTACCTTGTTTATACCTGCAAGGTCATGCCCTATGTATCTTCACTGTGACTAGACACTCTGACCGTGGCTGCCTCGTGTTATGATTCGTAGAAGTTAAAGTCACTCGGTAAACTTTGTGGTCATGGTCAGTGGCACATGCCAACTTTGTCAAGGCATTGCGCACAATAGCCACACCAAGCTTCCAGTATTGTACCTTGTGAGCACCTGCAAGTTCATGCTTAGTACATCTGCTCTGTGATTGGACACTCTGACCGTGGCTGACTCGTGTTATGATTCATAGCCGTTTAAGGTACTTGGTAAACTTTGTGGTCATGGTTAGTGGCACATGCCAAATTTGGCAAGACATTGCGCACAATAGCCGTGCCAAGCCACCGGTTTTTACCTTGTTTACACCTGCAAGGCCATGCATATTAGACGTGCACTATGATTGGACATTCTGACCTTGGCTGACTCTTTTTACGATTCGTAGAAGTTAAAGTCACTTGATAAACTTTGTGGTCATGGTCAGTGGCACATGCCAACTTCGTCAAGGCATTGCGCACAATAGCCACACCAAGCCACCAGTATTCTACCTTGTTTGTATGTGCAAGATCATGCCGAGTACATCTGCACTGTGATTGGACACTCTGACCGTGGCTGACTCGTGTTATGATAAATAGAAGTGAACGTCACTTGGATACATTTGTGGTCATGGTTAGTGGTACATGCCAACTTTGTCAAGGCATTGCGCACAATAGCCACGCCGAGCCACCAGTATTCTACCTTGACTATACTTCCAAGGTCATGCCTAGTATATCAGCACTGTGATTGGACACTCTGACTGTGGCTGACTCGTGTTATGATCAATAGAAGTAAAAGTCACTGGGATACATTTGTGGTCATGGTCAGTGGCACATGCCAACTTTGTCAAGGCATTGCACACAATAGCCACACCGAGCCACCATTGTTCTACCTTGCTTGTACCTGCAAGATCATGCCCAATATACATGCACTGTGATTGGACAATCTGACCGTGGCCGAATCTTGTTATGATTCATAGCCGTTTAAGGTACTTGGTAAAACTGTGGTCATGGTCAGTGGCACATGCCAACTTTGTCAAGGCATTGCACACAATAGCCGTGCCAAGCAACAAGTTTGTTATCTTGTTTACACCTGAAAGGTCATGCATATTAGATGTGCACTGTGATTGGGAACTCTGACCGTGACTGACTCGTGTTATGATTCGTAGAAGTTAAAGTCACTAGGTAAACTTTGTGTTCATGGTCAGTGGCACATGCCAACTTTGTCAAGGCATTGCGCACAATAGCCACACCGAGCCACCAGTATTACACGTTGTTTATACCTGCAAGGTCATGTCCATTTCATCTACACTGTGATTGGACACTCTGACCGTGGCTGACTCAATTTATGATTCATAGCCGTTTAAGGTACTTGGTAGACTATGTGGTCATGGTCAGTGGCACATGGCAACTTTGTCAAGGCATTGCGCACAATAGCCACACCGAGCCACCAGTATTCTACCTTGTTTGTGCCTGCAAGATCATGCCTAGTACATCTGCACTGTGATTGGACAATCTGACTGTGTCTAACTCGTGTTATGAGCAATAGAAGTAAAAGTCACTTGGATCCATTTGTGGTCATAGTCAGTGGCACATGCCGACTTTGTCAAGGCATTGCGCACAATAGCCACATCGAGCCACCAGTATTCTACCCTATTTGCACCTGCACGATCATGCCGAGTACGTCTGCACTTTGATTGGACACTGTGACCGTGGCTGAATCGTGTTATGATTCGTAGAAGTTAAAGTCATTTGGATACGTTTGTGGTCATGGTCAGTAGCACATGCCACATTTCTCAAGGCAATGCGCACAATAGCCACACGGAGCCACCAGTATTCTGCCTTGTTTATACGTGCAAGGTCATGCCCTGTATATCTGCACTGTGATTGGACACTCTGACCATGGCTGACTTGTGTTATGATTCACAGCCGTTTAAGGTACTTGGTAAACTTTGTGGTCATGGTCAGTGGCACATGCCAACTTTGCCAAGGCATTGCGCACAATAGCCACACCGAGCCACCAGTATTGTACCGTGTTTGCACCTGCAAGATCATTCCTAGTATATCTGCACTGTGATTGAACACTCTGACCGTGGCTGGCTCGTGTTATGATTCATAGCCGTTTAAGGTACTTGGTAAACTTTGTGGTCATCGTCAGTGGCACATGCCAGGTTTTTCAAGGTATTGCGTACAATAGCCACACCGAGCCACCAGTATTGTACCTTGTTTATACATGCAAGGTTATGCCTATTATATATACACTGTGATTGGACACTCTGACCGTGGCTGCCTCGTGTTATGATTCATAGCTTTTTAAGGTACTTGGTAAACTTTGTGGTCATGGTTAGTGGCACATGCCAAATTTGTCAAGGCATTGCGCACAATAGCCGCGCTAAGCCACCCATTGTTTTTCCTTGTTTATACCTGCAAGGTCATGCATATTATATTTGCACTGTGATTGGACACTCTAACAGTGGCTGACTCGTGTTATGGTCAATATAAGTAAAATTCTTTTGGATACGTTTGTGGTCATGGTCAGTGGCACATGCTAATTTTGTCAAGGCATTGCGCACAATAGCCACACCGAGCCACTAGTATTCTACCTTTTTTATACGTACAAGGTCATGTCCAGTATATCTGCACTATGATTGGACACTCTGACCGTGTCTGACTCGTGTTATGATCAATAGAAGTAAAATTCACTTGGATAGATTTGTGGTCATGGTCAGTGGCACATGCCAACTTTGTCAAGGCATTGTGCACAATAACCACACCGAGCCACCTGTAATCTACCTTAATTGCACCTGCAAGATCATGCCTAGTACTTGTGCACTGTGATTGGAAACTCTGACCGTGGCAGACACGTGTTATGATTCTTAGCCGCTTAAGGTGTCGGAAAACAGGTCAATGGTCACACGACACTCCAATGCCCAACATTCTCAACGGCGTACCCCTCATTTCTGATCTACCCCCTCGAGCACAAAATACTCAACTGCGCGACACCTGGACTCGGTCCAGCTCACATCCGCACAAGGAAAGGCAATGGACCGACAACTCCATAACCGGTCAACGACCTCTGCGGACAAATCAACGGCAGCATCAACCGTGCAACTTACCGGCTCTCGCTCCCGCCTCAGCTGCCACCGGAACCTACCAACGAATGTGCAGTCCAGTTCGCGCTACCCGCCAAAAGTCAAGGCGCCCGAAAATGGCTACCCGCCTACTCGACCGTTTGGCCAACAACCAGGTGACCCAACACGGTCCCCGTGCAGCCGCTTCGTAACTCTTCCTCGGGCTAGAGCATCAGCACGTCGTACGCATCAACTCTTGTATCGTCCACCATAGCTGGTGGTTAGTAGCACGGACTATATCTATGTATGCCTCGTATGTACTTCTTTACCACTTAATGGTCATTCAGTTCCATTGGTGTTCTCTCCCCGGCCCGGGCTTTTTCCCTGCCCCCACTCGACCTGTGACCATGGCCCGCTACCAGGGCACAGTGTCACTCTCATTCATCACTGCAGCTGCTCTATTCAATCTTATCTTATCAGGCCCGGGCATCGCCCTGCCTCCACGCATGCCCATCGTTCCTCAGCCCGTTCCTTTGCGCTGCGGCCTCGCTAACCGCTCGGCCCGCCCCTGGACACTGTGGCTCTCCATCATCGTCTTCAGCTCAACAATCACTTCCACTTGTGGCCCGCGTGTCTACGCTGCGGCCTCCCATCATTGGATCGATCAGCTCTCTCGGCCCACGTTTCGTCGCTGTGGCTCCTGCAATCTTCCAGCCCGTGCCTCGGCGCTGCGGCCTCGCGGCTTGCGCCTCGGCACTGCCACCACTATCTCTCCCTCTGATTGTTAGCATGCTGTGGTACTATCCAATGTTCGTGCATTCGTCCAGCATTCCTTAACATCGTCTCTGACATTAGTTGCTTTGTGCTTGCCTCTCGCACCGCACCCAAGTACGTTAACACCTCACCTGCTGACGTCAGACGCATGCCATCATCTCCTTGCTTCTTACATTTTACTGTCATGGTATCAGAGCAGAGCGAAAGCTCCTGGCTCATTCCTCACCTTGCCATCCTTCCTTGATGCTTGGAACACAACATCGGCAGCAGCAGCAGCAGCAGCAGTCGCAGCAGCAGACTTACCACCAACAGCACCATCACATCCGTTATCTACAGCAAGCATACCGCTCTGGAAACACGGTTTCACTCCGCCAATCTTCAACAAGCCCGCCAATCACCATCACTCCAAGCAGCTTCACTCGTTGTTTCATATATCAACTTCATACCCGCAACGTGAAAGTATCGACTGTCTTGTTCGCATCTCCTCCTCCTTTGAACACTGGCCTCATCAACTGCATCAATGGAAGCTTACTACTCAGCAACATCAATCACATCATTATCAGCAACCGCCATCAGTACCCGCACCATCCTCTCTGCAGCGCGACAGCTTGAACTGTCCCCTTGACTACATCCTTTCACTCTTCATCAGCATCCATCAGTCAACATCGCCAAATCAACATAACACACTGCAGCAAGGTCATGGGCAGCAACAACATCCTCAGACGACAACAACTTCTGGCCACTTTCAGATTAACACCTTTACATGCCTCTTCAGCACCTCATACTCATATCAACAACAGCTCCCTCACCTCTCACCAGCAACGACATCAAACACTTGACTGTGCAACAACAACCACTGTCACCTTTACCACCTGAAACGACAACAGCAAGTCCACCGGCAAAAGGAATTCTCAATACCACCATCAGCGTTTCTACCACCACCAACGGCTTCGCGACACGACAGACTCTTCTGTCCCCTTGTCCGCCTCTACTCCTCAACCAGCCTATTGCAATCCCACTTCAGCCGTCTCCTCTCTCCACAGATCTCATTCGTGAACCAGCTCTTCTTGCCACTCACACACTCTTCACTTGCTGAAGTTACAACTACAGCATCAACTCACCAGCCATCAACCATGGATCCTCAAAACACGTTGACCTCCGCTGCAGCTCCATCTAGAAGCTCACTCCAAACCGCAACCACTCCTCCAAGCGTGATCCAAAAGCAACAAAAACCTGCCCAAACCCGCAACTCCGAAATACCATTTCATCGACCTGGAGCAACTGCACACAGCTTCATACCAGCCCTCCTCCTTTATCTCGTCCTTTGGGAGCTGCTCTATCGCTACACCTTCGCCTATGTTTCATCTCTCATTGACTTCTCCTCTGCGAGTAATCTACTCCAACTCACCCTGCGAGTTACTAGAGCAGTTTTTCTCCTCGTCCACTTCATCTGCTCAGCAACCTCCCGCATCTCAAGTGCTCCTCAGTCCATCGTTGACTCCCTCTTGCACATCATTACCTCCTTCTCCCAGCACTTACCAACCAAAGACCTCTGCTCATCACCCCTCCAAATCTTTACCCTCCCTCGCACTCTGATCCTTTCTGCTCTCTTCAGTCTCACTCTCTTCAGCCAGACATTGCCGTGTGACATTGAGGGGGCGTGTCGGAAAACAGGTCAATGGTCACACGACACTCCAATGCCCAACATTCTCAACGGCGTACCCCTCATTTCTGATCTACCCCCTCAAGCACAAAATACTCAACTGCCCAACACCTGGTCTCGGTCCAGCTTACATCCGCACAAGGAGAGGCAATGGACCGGCAACTCCATAACCGATCAACGACCTCCGCGCGCAAATCAACAGCAGCATCAACGGTGCAACTTACCGGCTCTCACTCCCGCCCCCGGCTGCCACCATAACCTACCAACGAATGTGCAGTCCGGTCTGCGCTATCCGCCAAAAGTCAAGGCGCCCCAAAATGGCTATCCGCCTACTCGACCGTTTGGCCAACAACCAGGTTGCCCAACACGGTCCCCGTGCAGACGCTTCGTAACTCTGCCTCAGGCCAGAGCCTCAGCGCGTCGCACGCGTCAACTCTCGTACCGTCAACCATAGCTGCTGGTTAGTAGCACGGACTATATCTATGTCTGCATCGTATGTACTTCTTTGCCAGTTATTGGTCATTCAGTTCCATTGGTGTTCTCTCCCCGGCCCGGGCTTTGGCCCTGCCCCCATTTGACCTGTGACCATGGTTTGCTGCCATGGTACAGTGTCACTCTCATTCATCACTGCAGCTGCTATATTCAATCTTATCTTATCAGGCCCGGGCATCACCCTGCCTCCACGCATTGCTATCGCTCCTCTGCCCGTTCCTTCACGCTGCGGCCTCGCTAACTGCTCGGCCTGCCCCTGGACACTGCGGCTCTCCATCATCGTCTTCAGCTCAACAATCGCATCCACTTGCGGCCCGCGTGTCTACGCTGCGGCCTCCCATCATTGGATCGATCAGCTCTCTCGGCCCGCGTTTTTTTGCTGTAACTCCTGCAATCTGCCGGCCCGTGCCTCGGCGCTGCGGCCTCATGGCCCGCGCCTCGGCACTGGCACCACTATCTCTCCCTCTCATTTTTATCATGCTATGGTACTATCCAATGCTCGTGCATTCGTACAGCATTCCTTAACATCGTCTCTGACATCAATTGCTCTGTGTTTGCCTCTCAGACCACACCCAAGTACGTTAGCACCTCCTCTGCTACCGTCAGACGCATGCCATCATCTCCTTGCTTCTTACACTTTACTGACATAAGGTACTTGGTTAACTTTGTGGTCATGGTCGAGCACATGCCAACTTTATGAAGGCATTGCGCACAAGAGCCACACCGAGCCACCAGTATTCTACCTTGTTTGCACCTACAGGATTATACCTAGTACATGTGCACTATGATTGGACACTCTAGCCGTGGCTGACTCGTGTTATGATCAATAGAAGTAAGAGTAACTTGGATACATTTGTGGTCATGGTCAGTGGCACATGCCAACGTTTTCAAGGCATTGCGCACAATAGCAGCACCGAGCCACCAGTATTCTACCTTGTTTATACTTGCAATGTCATGCCCAGTATATCTGCACTGTGATTGGACACTCTGACAGTGACAGACTCGTGTTATGATTCATAGCCGTTTAAGGTACTTGGTAAACTTTGTGGTCATGGTCAGTGGCACATGCCAACTTTGTCAAGGCATTGCGCACAATAGCCACACCGAGCCACCAGTATTCTACCTTGTTTGTACCTGCAAGATCATGCCTAGTACAT